>CAJHUC010002438.1:0-34637 GCA_905146915.1 Ostreobium quekettii | reverse complement strand
GTCAAAGAAACAACTTCTCTAGGAAGCTGGAGTTCTGACAAATTTTCAGATAGCAGAATCCAGAAACCTAGACAATTAGGAAAGGAAAGCAAAAGAAAAGGAATCTTTGCGTACATGTTTCCAAGCAGTGTAGTCGCATTCACGACAACAAAGGCCACAATTCGCTTGGAAATACTTCTTCTGTCCCATATTAATTGTCGTCTATAATTTTTGTGGCGTTACTTCTCCACTGTGCCTACATCGGTTTTTAAAGAAATTTATCCCAAAGTTATGCTTGTGAGGTTGGAGTGTGCTGTCAAAATTTCAGCTCAATCCATTAAACAGTGAGAATTTAGCAGTACTTTGTAGCAAAGGTCCTCTGGCCAAAAAGGGTCGCTTTGGGATATTGCGCAGAAAACAACCGGTTCTGGCTGTTTTGAGGAGCACACATTCACGGCAGCGAAACAAACCCATCCTTACAAATTATTCACGCTGTTCAGAGTGGAGTTCACTAAGGTGCTTGCACAGAGGTGCAGCGATAGAAAACACATTTCGAATGCCTTAATCTTCGAACTCGCCGTTGCTTGCAGCATCAATTCAGGCTTGGTCTGGTGGATCGGAGCTGCGTTCTGGACCCAATTGTTTTTGCCCATGGCTTTTCCTGCTCCTTCGCCGCCGTCAAGGCAACTGAGGGAGGTCTCCCAATCCTTGGAACAAGGAGCCAGAGATGGTGATGGTTATCACTGCGATATAGCATGAACAATTTGTGAACTGGGCACTGCCACGGGAATGGCGATTTGTCCTTGTTTCGGAACTTCAAAGGATTGGGTGCAAGGACGACGGCCACAAAGGTGAATTCGGGGTTATGGAGTGATGGAGACTTGCTCAGTTCCAATGGATTGTGTACCACGCACAAACATCGGATTGTGTACCACGCACAAGCATCGGCCATTGTATCCACAGACAATGGCTGTTTTAGGACTTCCAGCTTAGCGGCCCACGCAACCCCCTATTCAAGCATCAACTGAGGCAAAATGTCATAGCAAGGCTGCTAAACAAACTTGGAGCGACAGCACGCACTAAGCCCAGGCTTGAAGGTTTTAGGCGTTGGCTTTTTCAACTCGTTGGAGGACTGCCCTTTGAAGATTGAGAAAGCGACGATTTCGGGCATCATCCAACACTGCGACGATGGCCACCTAAGACAAGAATAAGGCACGTTCGAGTGTGTTCGGCTAGTGCTATGCCACGTGTTGGACCCTGTCAGTTGCTGCAATGGTGGCAACCATTGGCGTTGCAACTCACAGGCACGGGAGCGCCCCTAAACCAAGGGGGTCTGCAAGACCGCAGAAATTGAACACGCATTTTTGGGACCGTGTCAAGGCATTTTTAGGGGGCAGCTCACAGGGGTGAGGAAGAAATGTTTTTTTGATTGAAAACTCGAACTTAAGGGTTTTGAGAGCCACCCTTTCCGATTCTGGCCTCCGTTTGTTATTTAGATGTCGCTTTCATGACGAGATTGATCTCCCCAATAGACGACAATTAATGTGGGACATAGGAAATATTTGCTCGCTAATACAGTGATGTGCAGAAAGTAGTTGATCATAATGCATCGTCAATAGCTTGAGATTGCAGTGAAATTACTGAGTGTACATTTTGCTTGTGATGACAATTTTTGACCATGCTCATGAACATAACGATGACTATGCCTTTGAAAGTCTATAACAACGGAATTACTCACCTGGTGGCTGTTACGCTACATTGTAAAAATGTCAAATACAGCGCCATATTGGGAAACATATAATCACCTTGTACACCTCCAAAAGGTGAGACATGTGTTGATCGAACACGCTGGCGTGTGCGCTCCTACCAGCCATCTCTGTGGGAGGCTTGTATTTGATGTTTGGTATCTGGGTCCAAAGAAGTGGGATTGAACCACGAATCTGGACGTGGGAGGCCACGTGCTTGCCGTTGTCAAAGTCTACAAGCTGCTCGGTCTCAACAAAATTGGCCACATTTCCCTGGACACCAAGGCAATCAATCAGATATGGAGAACTGTGGACTACAAAACGTCAAGGCAAATCATGGTCAAAAGTGGAACTCAAACACCCTTCGAGGCAAATGCGCCATGGGCCAACATGGTGGCACAGTTGCACTGTGCTTTGTGGGGACAGTGCATGGTGCGAATCTATTCGAATCCCCGGGAATCAAAACTCTTTAAATGTGTTGCAGGTGAGTGCGAACCTCAACATGTGAACCTCGACTTGTCGCCCTTTCACAGCCTTCGCGTGCGTATCCTCCAACTGCAAATGTCAAACAGGCAATGCCCACTACTGACAATGCACTGCCCTTGCACCATCAATGTGATGATCGGCATGGCAAAACTGTCACTAAAATGGACCACAGCAGCGGCAAATTCACTGAATTGATTGCATCCTAACCAGAATTACTAACCTAAAACTTGACTAATCTCACTCCTGGAGCACTATCAGCCAAATCCATGCAACACACTCTTGTTCCTTTAAAGTTTTGGAAGGAGCAATGCATACCTGTTTGTCAGCCCCCCTTCGCCAGTGTCTGGTGCCCACACGTTGAACAGACCTCCTTGCGATCAGGGTAATCGACGCAGAGGCGTACCGCTCCTTGTTCCGGAACACGAGGCTGTCCAGCTGACCAACAAACCCTTGGACAAGCGGGTATATGAACCCATGGGCATTCGCATCTGCACTGCAACGAGACCCAACTCAAGGGCCAGGGCGAATGTGCCGCTGACAGCATGTGCCTGATGAGTGCCAACTGTACTCCATGCAAAACAATGCGCCAGCGCTGTGTCAATCGTTTTCTGTTTTAATTGCTGTGTCGAATGCACTGTGGTGGGGTGATGTGCCAAACACAAACTGTCATATGTGCTGTGATAAATGCACTGTCGAAGACAACCCTCTTCGATGCAATGATCAGCTTCAGAAAATAGCAGACCACCCACTTATGGGCTTCAAGAGTTTTCCATTACCCCAACCATTCCCACCATTCTTTCACTTGCTTAAATGCTTTGGTGCAAAGGCAGTCCCCTGAAAACCGGTGGGCCATTCACCTATGAGCTTCGTGCACAGGTTGCGGTTCCAGAAGAATCTCGCATCCTCCTTTGCATACATATGCTTCTCAGCTGAGGCACCATCTGCCAACCCTGTGGCCCTGTGCTCCGCAGACAAGGTGAGGTTGAGGCCCAGCGAAAAGTACAGGCCGCGACCATGGGCCTCGGGGTCCAGGGCCGCCTTCAGGAGAGCCATGTACCTGGAGCAGGAGTTCACTGCTATTTAGCCGGGCAATTTCAGTGCACAGTGCAGTACAGTGACAATAGATTACAGCACATTACACAGCGGTGGTTTAAAAAACAGTGCACCACAGTACAGAACAGTGAAATGTGGCACAGTCTGTGACCATGGGCCTCAGCATCCAAGCTGCCATGCTGTGCTATGCAGTACTGTACAGTGCAGCAGATACCACTCCAGCTCTGTGCCTTTCCCACACGTTGCTTGATTGCAGTACCCATGGCACATTGCCCACATCGTCTTCTCAACATTCTGTATATATTCAACCATCAGGTTAGTCATGTGCAAGACATGTTGCTAAGCCAGCGATCAGTACAGATGTGTGTCGAATTTGATGATACCTGTCATCACCAGGATCCCTTGTCCTTCGCTCCGCTTCAAGCACCTTTGTCTGAGTCACTCGGAAAATGGGGTGGCCACTCACTGTCGCAACCTGCACCATGCACAGGGATGAATTACCTCCTGACTTCAATCCGTATCGTTGTTAACTCATTCGATCTACTGGAGAAACCAAGGCAACCGACTACTTCAATCATTTGCATCAATATCAGTAACGTAATACACTATCAGATTCCATTTTTTAAGCCATTCGATCACAGTTGCGAGACACGACCCGGTGTGGCCCTGAAGACCTGAAAGGCGATGGCAGCTTTTATCACTGCAGACACATTAGACATTCCTTTAGCAATGTCTCCCAAGGACAATCTGAAGCTTGATACATGCAACAGCACAACAAGTGCTACAGGCTTCGATGTCGATGTACCAAGAAACAGAACCTTGTTTCATTGATGATATGTTGTCGTTCGCTCATTCCAAAATATGACATCAATGCAGAGATAACTCTGTTACCTGTTATGCAACAGAAATGGAGGGACCAAGAAGGAATCGCCCCACCACGATAGCTGTGTAAGAATAGGCAACCAACCCATGGATTGGACACAATTCCTATATCGTCTGAAAGTGGTGGCTGCCAAACCCCAAAGTTCAGCGGCCCAAAACCCAGCCTTTGTCTGCATTTCTTGGTCTCTGTGGTCTCAGGTCCAGGCTAAGATTGGAATAAGGTTGGGACTGTAGATATGGGACTCGGATTAGTGCATGCTGATTCTCCTCGTTTCTGCCCTTTATTCAGCTTGGTGCTTTCCGATTCTGGGAAAGTGATCTGTTTCAATTCTATGATGTACAAGAGCAAGAATTTGATGCATCCAATCTGGCAAACCTGCAATTGCGTGCTCCTGTAGGCAAGCAAAGTGGTGTCCATCATTGCCAGGTATGTGTGATAGCAGTGGCTCAGCTCGTTCTGTCTAATGCAATGAATGCAAAACTTCCCATGCAGAAACAACAAGAACACATAGCTCCACAATGAACTCTCATGCACTCCCAGGCATTGTTTGGATATCATTTCACATGTCTCAATTGTTGTCTTCCAGCCTTTCTTCTGGCGCCAGCAACTGAGAGGTGTTGCAAAACAAAATAGCCTTTTGTTGACCTGCAGTTGCCTAAAGGAACACATTTACCCACAAGATATACAATTGATGATCACATGACAATATTGTCGGGAGATCGCTTTCAAATACCAAAAGTTACTGTGAGGACAGATATTTACAATTGAACACGTGTGAAAGACATGTGAATCAATAGACACTGAGGTGCTGTATACACACCTACGTACCAACATCCAACACTTGGTATAGTGAATACTGCAATCTACAATGAATGTGTCTTGTTGCAGAGATCCATACCATGACCAGTGCAATGTAGTACATGTTGCCTTCAACAACAAAGTGCTGTGGGTCAACCGGAAATTCAACAGAGTGGCTTGTTGTCAACAAAAGCATACTATTGTTGAGTTGATGATGTCAAACATGGCCTGGTTTTATGTTCCTCCACATGAAATGTAAGGAAAACCAGCCCAGCTTTCTACGTTCCAAAAGTGTTGCACCACATTCAGTTCACTTCACTGTGCCGACTTCCACATTGACTTCAATTCTCCAGTACACTCTCGCTGTTTAAGCTCGATATTTCTTGCTATTTTCACTATTTCTAGCTGGTTTCTTGCTATTTAAACTCTCAACAGATCGCCTTGCCTCTCCCACCTGCTCTGCCCCCGTGACGAGCGCCACTGCTGCCTGAGAGGACAGTGACATCACCCCCACCATCGCCAGCACCACCAGGCAGTCATTCTTGATAGGCGCCTGGGGTGCCAGCTCCACTCGGCCGCTCTTCAAGTCCACTGTCAGGCTCAGCGCCTGCTCCCCTGCACTCTCCAGTGGCTGGATGATCACCACAGACCCCAGCACCCGCACACGCAGGCCAGGGTACGGCATCCTGGCAGGTGCTCGTTTTCTGGCACTTTCTCAAACGGTTGTCCCAAAACGATGTACTTTTCTCGAGTCCGTTCTCGAACAGGAATTGCAAAATGAGCAAGCAGCCGTCAATGCGAGAGGATCAGCTCAAGACTTGTCGGCCACGTGTCGATTCGCTGACACTGCTCACGGCCTTCTCCAAGGGTTGCGCCTGTGGGGCTGTGGCACCGATTTCTTGGTGTCCCTGGCCACCTGCCGGCGCTGGTGCCTTTTGATGCTATTGATTTATGCAATGTGCAGAGTGCCGCTCCTCTTAGCGGTGTGGCCAGGGTTGCTCTTGCTGCTGATCCCCTTGTGTTGCTATCTTTGTGTCATGCAGGCCTGCGAATCAAAGATCAAGCAGCAACCTGAATGTCACTCTGACATCAACATGGACAAATGCACGTTTTCGTCGTAGCAGGGAGGAAACGGCTGGGCATGGCACTTGTCTCTACTGAGTTCAGAACATCCAACAGGATTACCTTTCTGGCAGTCTACAATGATCTCACAATGCCCAGCAATAAGAACTTCTTAACCTGCCCGCAATGGTACCAAAACGAAGTACGCAGGTCCTCATCAATTAAGCCGAAAATATCATCCCAGGGGCAAGAGTCACACCCACCACGTGCATTTAGGATTCAAAGGGAACACTGGGCCCACGATGGGCTTTGAGACTTGGAGATGGACGATATGGCTTGCCTTGGCATGGACCACTAACATGGCATTTCAGTCGTCAGACTCAGTGCAAGGAACAGCGACAACCTGTGCTTAGTAAAGCAGTCCCTGCTGCACAGTACACTCTCCCCCACACTGCAAAGAACCTCCCAATCTGAACCAACAAATATCCAAGCCTTAGCCAACCGCTCTTCCAAACTGCTCCCTACTTGCTGTGCCCGGGCTCTTGTGGCGCCGATGCCTCGATCCCCCACCGTTTGGCAGTGGTGTCCCTGAGGGCCTCCTCCAAGGATTGCTTGCTTGGGTCGGTGGGGAATGGCGTTTCCCCACTGGAGCCTCCCCCGGCAGGTCGGTGGCCCAGCTCTGCCTGCCGCAGGCTGATGCAGGCCACCGCCCCCACGAAGGCACCCGCAGCGATCTGGATGGAATTCAATCAACCAAGGCATCAACAGGCCAAAGAGGGGACTCGAGTAGGAGGCACAAGCGTTTGGGACCTGGGAACCAACGCCAGCTGCACGCCATCCAATTCGAAACCACCTGGACACTTTCAGTGGCTCCACTCGTTGCAAATTAGCGAATCATTTTCCACCAGACGCGCTTAGCTTCGCCCAAGACGGCCAAGCGAATTCTGTCCGGCAGGGAACGGCAAGGCCGCCGTGGAAGATCGAACAGAGAGAGGCTTTTCAGGCGCCCTGGTGCATTCTCGACGCAGACCAACAGCCGAAATGGGCGTTCGGGCGCTCAGGGCCGCCTAACGACCAATTGCCCCCTTCATTTGCCAACCGCAACCAACGAATAGTGCCGCTCACTGATGGCAAATTTCACACGCGATCGGCCCCCTCCTCTCAAGGAAAGCGCGAGACTAGCGAGTGCATCGCAAGACGCTGCAGAGATCCCCGATCGCAGCAAGTCGACCGCACGGCAAAGGGCAAGGCGCGGTAGCCGGCGCCTAACGTCAAGCGCCTCCCTGCTTTGCCAGCCGCAAGCAACGATTGGCGCCGCTCATGAAAGGCAAGGTCGCATGATCGGCTCTCTCCTCGCGACGAAAGCGACAGACTCGTGTGTCTACCAAACGGCGCTACAGAGCCCCGCGATCGCAGCAGCTCAATCGCGAGACCAAGGGCAAGGAGAGGCAATCGGCACCTAACGTCAAATGCCTCCGTGCTCTGCCAACCGCGAGCAACGGTTGGCGCAGCTCAGGGAGGATACGGATCACACGGTGCGCTTTCCCTTGCCGGCCAATCCCCAAGACCCAGATGCGCCCGAAAGGGGCTGCAGAAATCTCCGATCGCGGCAAGTCGATCACACGGCCAAGGAAAAGGCTTGGCAGCCGGCGCCCCGGCGACAAAAGAATGATTGCGCCCCTTCGGTGGCGATTCCGCTCGATGGGGCAGCTGGATCCACAACGCGCGGGATCGCGAAAGGAAAAGCTGAGCGAGGGGCGGGGGAGCGCGTTTGCCCACCTGTGCTGCGACCTGCAGGGCGGACGTTCTCGAGGCTGCCATCCGCGTTGCCCCCCGGGCGCCATGGCCCCTGTAAATCGACAGAGGGAATATGCAACGAATGACGGAGGGCGGACACCGGCGTTTTTGCGCACTTTTTCTACAGCCATGCACTTTTTTTTCTGCCGATTGCACGGTTTGCACTTTTTTCTAACGGTTTGCACTCGTTCTTTCTTGCCGGTGGGTGGCTTTTTTCCGACTGACAGGCCAACCCGCGCGCCTTGATTCGTTGGAGTGCGTGTGTCGAAAGGGCATGGCAAATTGCTAAAAAATGGTCATGTCTTTGGAAAGCGTTGCACATCACTTAGTGTTCGCAGTAGTTTGTTGTACCGGATTTCCCTGAAAATACCTTTGCTGCTCTTGCTCCTTGAAGCCGATGTCGGGCTTGATCCAAGCAGGGCACAACACACAAACGAGTTCTTGTGGACGGCGTTAGATCGGATGGACAAATCCAAACCATATGCCTTGACGGCGTTAATGAGCGAAATTCCGCGCACGAAAATCGCCGCAAATGTGCTGTTCGATTACAGTCCAATCTGCTCAAGTAAATGGCCATCACTGTAATCGAGAGAAAACCGTAGAGAAAGGAAAGGTCAATGTGCTCAGCAGAAATCACATTGAACCGCATGACATACGGTTACATTTAGCGGTCATGCAGCTGCTGAATGATCAAGGCAAACGTATGCACACTCAGCTTCTCTCCAGTGCACACGAATTGATGCATTTACAGCTGAGATGTCCTCCATCTCGCTGTTTTGCAATGCCGCTCATCAGAACCGTCCAGAATGAGCAACAATGACGTTAATTGAAGAGCGCTCTACGGGCAGCACGGACGACTGTGACTGGGCTGTGAACTGGTCAAGGAAAAGGGCGAAAACTAGTCAGCTGGAGCCGCATGCTGACGGGATACAATACAGTTTGACGGTGATGGAATTTGGGTGTACAGAATTGGGTTTAGTATGCGATTATGGTAGATTGTCCAGTACTATTAGCCGGGGAAAAAGAGGCACGGTGTGTGCAGGGCGTGTGGTGATGGACCCTGAGTGAGAGGTTGGCCGGTTTGTAAGGGCCTTTTGAGTGACTTTCAGAGGGAAAAAGGGCCAATTCCTGACCCGTTTTGGGGAGACCATGAACCGTAGGGGGTGTCCTTGAATGGACCTGAACTTTTGCAAAAGGTCCTAGGACCTTGATGGGACAAGTACTGGCAGGGTATAGGGGTCCAGTGAGGCGTGATGGGACGTTGGGTGCGGCTGCTAACAGTACTTTGTGGTTTTGCATCTGTACGGGAGACCGCCCTTTTGATATTTCGTGTAATGTACCGTATGTCGGACGTGACCGCGCCCCCCTGCATCTGGTCCCCGCGGGTTGCGCCTGCGCCCCGCCTACGCCCGCTCTGCCCGGTCTGCTCGGCGCGCCGCAACACCCCAGCCTCCCCGACCGTGCAGGGACCGTCGGAAGCCCTCCCTCGCCATGGCCGGAGCATCCCCACGTTCCCCAGGCGGGTCGAACGTGCTCGCGTTCAGTGTGGGCGGACCCTCCGGTTCCGCCATGCTCCATGGCGGAGCGGTGCTTTCTCTCCCTCCGGGGATATTTGTGGATCCGTGCACGCAGGGACGAAGGGGCCCGGGCGAGCCTTTGGTCGGCCCGGACGAAGCGGGCAAAGTGGTGCTTGCGTGCCGCAATGGGCTCGGTGGGGCGGAGGCATGGGCCATGGCCTCCGGTCCAGGAACGCCCCTCTTTTGGATCCATTCCGCTTTTGATGCCACGACTCGGTGGCGAGTAAGACACCTGAACGGCCAACTGTTCGCCGTTCACGCCTACTGGATTGCGGCGATCCCCAACGTCCGGTTGGGCGATCGACTTCGGCGGAGTGTATTCGCCGCGAATTGGCGAGGCGAAGGAGTTTGGAGCACCTCCGAGCGAGATGCTTGGATGGCCGCCGAGCGCGACGGCCCGGACAGCCCGCCCGCGCCGTTCGCGTGGGCCGGAGAAGGGTGCGTGGGCGGCCTCGCCGAGGGAGACGGGGGGCTGCCGGTGGGGATGGTGGAGCGCGCCACCCGGGCGTACTGGAGGGTGGTCGCTGCGTCAAGGTGGAAGTGTTACGTAATGACTGAGTGGGAGGTGGAGCTGCCAGGCCCGGAAGGAGGCTGGATGATGCAGGGAATTCAATTGAGGGCACGCATGTCGTACATGGGGGAAAGGGAGGTAGAATGGGTTAGGCAGCCGGGGGACAATACCCACTACGGGACTGTGGGGTGTGATGGGTGTACATGGGATGAAAAATGCATTAGGTGTATTTTTTGTTTGGATAGGGGGATTCCCCCTAATTTGACTTTTCAGGAACCTACAGCATTTAGTTCATCGCAGCGTGAGTGGGAAGAGGATGTACAGCAGTACATTTTCATGGGAGTACTGCCAGGGGGCGCTGACGGGTGTTGAGTAGTGTTGTAGTGCTCCAAAGTGACTTTTTGAATTGTATTGTGTGACCCTTTGGAAGGGGTCAAAGTGGAGAAGGTCAATGGGAAGTTCTGAGAGGGATTGTGGCCTTTTTCTTGATGTGTCTGTTTGTTTATCCAAGGGTCACTGAAGTGTAGTGCCCTTGGAGCTGGCGGGGGTATTTAGGTGGCGGAGGTTGGGTTGTGAGTACCTCCCCCCCTCTCTCTCCGCCCCCCACCCGTCCGTTTTTGGTTCTAGCGGTCTGAACGGCGGGTGCTCAGTTGAAAACGGTCGTGCTGTGAGTTGTTGAGGTCGAACGTGGTCGAAGGGGAGCAGCCTTGTAACGAACACTTTCGTTTCCGTGTGTCTTTGTCTCTTGACCCTCCGGATCGATTGCCTTTGGGTTGTGCACCGCTGCACATACCCACAGCTCGTCGCCGAGCTCGTTTCCTGCCTCGTTGACCAGCTGACCCGCGTGCGCCCACGTTGGGCGCTGACTTCGTCGACTCAACAACCCGTCTTCATCGTCCGCTGCTTGGCGAGTGAGTGGAGTGCAGCGCTGGACCGCAGGGAACGAGCATCGACGACATCGGTTTGAGACATCTGGAGAATGGTCAGTACGCTCGTCATACTGAGCTACTGAGCGAGGTGTGGAACATCGTTTCGCAGTTTGAGCGTGTATTTTCGTGCCTCTCGTCGAGCTGGTCAGCAGTTGCATGTTTCTCGTTGTATGTGAACGGCTAAGGTGAACTTGAACACGAAGTTCAGCTCTGGGGTTGCGCCTCGCTTCGGCAGCGCTCGACCACACCCCAAGTATCCTGTTGGGCTTGAATTTACTTGCTGTGGTGATTCTCGTTGTCCTGTGAGTGTTTATGAGCTAAGTTGGTAAAAAGTGTAGGAGCGGAATGCTCAGAAATTCTGGGCGATTGACAGGGCTGTGGTAGTGGCTGTGCTTTTGGTGACTCCCATTGAGCGCATATGGCTGATCGGTGAGTCATATTGCTGTTCCAAAGCGTAGACACCCTCCTGGCGGTGTTTGTCAGCTGTTTGTAACATCATGGCACTCGAACAGTGCATAGAGCAGACCAAATCCTAATGAATCCCAAGGATCCCAAGGATACGACCCATTGTCTGAAGAATGGGTACCCTTGCCCACAGCTCCAAAAGAACGAATGAATGAACGAAAATCCTTGCAGGCAACGCGAAAAATCGACAAACTCGTCATATCACGTGTCTCTGCTCCAGAAGAAGGCAGTGACCGCGACTTCGGCCCTGGGGAGACTCAAGTCTGGTAGCCTTGAGCCTGGTCTTGCGTCCGGTCTGGTCAGGTCCTCGGGTCTCAAGTCTGGTCTGAAGTCTTGAGTTTCGGGTTTGTTCCAGTGCGGATGGCAATGAGGATGTCTGACCGTGGATCGAACCGGATACCTCTGGGTGGGACCTCCCACTGCCCTACCAAACCACCTGGTAGGAAGAGGGTAGCCCAACTCCTTAACTACCAGTCCACCCAACAATGGCCTGATGAGTAATACTCATCCCAGGCACCATATCTGGCACCTCGCCTCCGCGCCAAATCCACCCACTCCACCACGGCCAAACCGCCCCAGCCCGCCATGCCCATCGCCGGCAAACCCACCCGCGCGCGCACCTCGGCGCCCAAGGCCAAGACAGCCGCCGCGGGGATCGCAGTCGCCGATCGCCTGCGGGCATCGCCACCGCGTCGACGGGGAGAACGGATCTGCGGCATTCGATCGGAGGCATCGGCATCGGGGGGGGATGGGGCTGCCGGGGATTGGCGGGCTTCGGCGGGCGACGGGGCGCCGGCGTTCTCCGAGGAGGACAGGGCTCAGGTGGGAGATTAGTTTTGTCACCTTTTCACGTGATGAACCGACTTTTCCACACAGGCTGAAATACTGTTCAGCATGATGAAACACATGATGAAATATTTTTCGACGTGGTGAAGTATTTTCCCACACATGGTGAAACAAACCAATCGAAGGATCCACACATGTTTCCCTTTGCCAGAATGTGCGTGTGTGTCGTTGATTACAATTAGTCCGACAGCTGCATGCGTGTCAGCGGGACATGCAAGGACAAGTGGCAAATGTGGATGCACGAGTGTCGGTGCCCGCCGTGATGCTAGCTCATGTTGGGTTTGGGAGGAGATTTCTTCGGCTGCAGTCATCGGGTTGGTGGGGTTGGGAATGGCTGTTGTTCTCTACAGTGAATCCGAAAACTGTGTGTCAGGTCATTGGCACCTGCAAAAACGACACGCAAATGTGCATGTGAGAGTGTGAGAGCACACTGTGGGGAAATATTCGGGTGGGGAGGTGATGTTTTGGCTACAGTCATCGGGTGGCTGGATTCCGTGACAGCATCGGAAACTCGGAAAGTGATGGAACATGGCCTTTGCGCCCAGGAATGCAGTGTTGGGCATGTGGGCTCTCCAAAAAATCAATGAAAATTGTTTCCTAACATTTTCACATTGTATTATTATGGGTGCGCACATCATGTCCAGACCGCGATCTCCCCAAATGCCAAAGTCCCACACATTGATGCTCAATGGGCGGGGGGGTTGTGTGGTGGCATATGTTCTTTTTGGCAGTGCGCCCTGCATTGGTCATCATCATTTTGGCATTGTGAGGCCTGCTGAAACTGTGGCCACTATGGTATTCTTAGATCGGGTTCTAGGGGATGGTAACCAGCAAAGAGCTGACAACTTTGAGGAACACCATACAGCAGATTGGTACCAGCGTAGTGTGGCAAATCACTTGGACAGCGGCGCCAAATAATTCACATTGGTGAATCACGTTGGACTGTTGCAAAGTGATGCAGCACCAAGGGGGGGTGGTTTGCCAGCCCAGGTTCTTCAGCTTTGAGCATCCAACCCTGGAGGAAATGAACGCATCCACTGCTGCAATGTAAAAGCAAGCGCGTTGATCAGAGAAGGGAAAGTGGATGCGTGGGGGAAGTAATTGCAGTGCAGGTCATTGTCTCGCAACTGCAATGGCACTGCTTTTTTTCTGTGTTGCAAAGGCACAAGTACTTGAAGAAATAGTTCAATGCCACACATTGATGGCCCTCATGGCTCCCCATTCCCAGTCAAAACCCGGCACTGGGCATCTGTCGGAAAGGGAACTGGCTGCCCGAGCTCTGTCCACACCGTAATATATTCAACCTTTCCGCATAGTACCATAACGCTTGGCCTTTTTTTGCAGAGGAAATGGTAAGATAAATAGCGCCCTTTTAATGAAGCTTTGGCGGACCAACGGAAAAAAACAAAACTAATACTGAAAAAATACGGTTCAGAAAGTGTAGCGATAGAACTTTTTGGTGCAGAATGGTTGAACATACTATGGCAGGCAAGGAATGCACACCCACATCTAGGCAGCACTGCATACCACTCTGTTCCCTGTCTGCCAAGTAGTTGCGTCACTCTTTGGATCCCACCAAGCTCAGGTCAGCAAGTCGACCTGCATTGCACAAGGCAGTAGTGGGAGTGTGCGAATTTGTTTGTCAGCCCTCCCATCGCTATTCAGGAGCCAAGCATCCAACCGATCCAGTCACCAACGGACAGGTGGCATGCATTTGGTTCGCCTCTCTTGGGAGTGGATGTGGGGGTTGGGGCGACTGTACATAAGCTGTACTGCATTGCACTGTGCTGCACTGCACACTACTGCTTTTACTGTACTGTATGTACAGTGCATACAGCAGTGTGGTATTTTGTACCATACTGTTTTGCACATACAGTAGAAGATGGTCTGGGAGTCACGTATCAATATCCAGGGAGCATGCATACATGGGCCTTAAGTGAACAGATATGCAACAGTGTGGCCAATCGGATGCTGTGCCCATCATTGCCAAAATTGATGTGAGGAGTTACATCTTCATGTGTGACAACTGATGCTTCAAGAAGTCTGAACCGCTGCATCTTGGCAAAAGTGGGATGTCGATCTCCCTGGGCCAGGGCCCAGCATCAGCACCTAAAATCAATTGTCTCGTCTTGTTGAACTGCGGTTTGGCACCAGCAGGACGTACAGATTGAGTGACTGTACCGATCAAGTACAAGATTGTAAGAAGATACATTTTTATGGCGCGTCTCTGCTGAGCTCGGACCATTGGACAGAATCAGGTTTCAGTTGTTCAAAGTGTTCATCGGTCAAAGATGTGACGATGCTTGTCAGCAATGGCAAATGAAACGACATCATTCCAAACCACAGTATCACGGATGCGCTCTGTGTACACAGGCCCCAGACAACAAGGCAAACCATAGTACCAGCAATATGTAATGCATATCTTTTCAATCCATCTGAACCAAGGTTCTTCATGAGCAGGTCCGAGCCAGCCTGCTTAGCTGGTACGATGGCTGCCATCGGCAGCTTCCATGGAGGAGGAACCTGCACTCGAAGCTGGAGGGAACCAGAGGGGAAGCTGCTTCTGCCGATCTGGATCCACAGGCATTTGCATACATGGTGTGGGTGTCAGAGGTGATGCTTCAGCAGACTCAGGTAACACAGAATTCGGAAATTTTATCAAAGGAAATAGTGAAGTCAGCGCAGGAATTGAATAGACAATGCAGAAAATGGTCAAGGCGACAGGCAATTGATATAACAGAATGCAGGGAATATTTAAAATGGAAGCATGACTTGGAAATGGAAGCATGCAGCAGAAACTGCTTCCATGTACTTTATACCTTTGCTTTGCTTTGGGCAGCATCAGCAAATCATACACAGGCATCTGTAGGGCGATGATGTAAGGGGCATGTGTTGCCATGCATTTAAATGCCTTGCAATTGAATTGCATTTTCTGTACATTGCTGCTATTGTCAGTTTAGTTGCTTGGAGCACTGAGTCCAGAGAGTGGTTTGTCTGAATCCCACGTCAATTATACTCCAGGCATGTCTAGGACTTCGAATTTTGTCCCCTGGATGTGTCCACGATGGTCCATTTGGAGAATGGCCATTTGTGCATTTCCAATTTGTTCTTGCCAACTTTCAAAACTCGCAACATTTGGAAATGTCCAAACTTAAATTCATGTTGCAATGCTGTCGTTGGATCATTTCGCAGCCGACTGGACAGAGCAGTAGACAATGCTCGTAGGTACCTGTGAGGTTGTCTGTGAACTCATACCACCCAGAGATTTGTCCACCTGCAAATAAAACTGTACTGTGCTGTGCTATCCTGTGGTCTAGTGCACTTTAATGTACTCGGTTGTGGTCCATTGTAATGTGCGCTGCATTCAGCATACCACAGGTACCACAACTTTTGACACTGAAGGATCACATTGTCGGATTATGGACTGGTTGATTGCAAGAACTGCAAGTGTCCTACTTTTGTCATGTGAGGGCCAATGTAATCCTAGAACTGAATCGTGATGCAATGACAGCATGACAATTTTAATTTGAGTTGATGAGTTTTTAGAAGTATATTGTTAATTAAATTTGCATGTATGGCTCCAAACACAGGTGGTCAATGTGGTGAAGTACTTTAAACGGTGGATGGAGAAGTGGCCCACACTGGAGGCCCTTGCAGCTGCGTCTCTGGAGGAGGTATGTGTACTGTTGTCTTTCAGAATGGTGCTTTTGTCGTTTATAAAGTACTGATTCATTCATTGACCATTACCCACTATGAATTTATCAGTGTATGAGTCATTGAACATTGAATGTTGATATTTCTCATGAAGCATTGCATCGCATTCAAGAGATCAGATATTGCCATAATGAGTTGGTGCAAACTCTTGTACCACAACTTTTGGGGTCGGCTCTTGGGACTACAATTCAGTGAAATTGTGATAAGCAAATTATCACAATTGGCAAACATTCCCCCTGCACCTTCCGAGGTGGCGACGGGCTAGGTTCAAGACACAGTTTATGAGGCTGTAACACTTTTGGCAACCTCTGATTTGTGTCCTGCAAGCACTTCCAATCTCCACATCTAAGTCATGCCCAAACTTTGCTCGTGTCTTGATCGGTATGCACAATGGATCAAATAGCTGAAAAGGTGTGGAGTATTGTGTGCTGCCTTCGAAATGTTTCTGTCTTCTGCATTCTTTTTCTGTTGAAGAGCTCTTGCTCCCATTTGACTTGAAAAGCTGCCATCTCCAAGCCTGCCCATCCTTTCCTTTGCCCTTCAGCCGAAATTTTATTGATTGTAATGCTGTCACATTGAAGGCACTGCTTTGAACTGCCATTGGAATGCATGTCTCCAACTTGGGTACCTGCATACGACCATTCCATCAAAAACGCTGCGGCACAACAGTGTCCCTGCTGTCCTCAGCCCAGCGCACGATCTCCAGTGGAATCCAGAGCATGCAAACTGGTTACATCATTCTAATGAGTTATGTATAACTGCCAATCCTGTGTGGGGGACAGCTACCTGCTCAAGGACTCACAAGGTACAATGCTAATGAAGGCCCGTTGATTGTAAATGATGAACACGTTGAAAAGCAAAGGGGCGATGTTTGTGAGCGTTCCTCGTCCTAAATCGCAATCCTGCTGTTTGAGACCTTGTTTCTTGGATCCAAACTTTACATCACAATCCTACGTTTTAAGGTATGCTTTCCTCAATGATGTCACCCGTTTCTTCTGGACTCAGAGCTTCAGACAGTTTCAGGCTTCCAGTGGCCTGCACATGGCCTCACAGCGCTCGGCAGAAACACCCCCAGCCCCCACATCATCAGAGCTCCCAAGTCGAGGGGTCCACAAGTTGCCAAGACACCCCAGAAAACTCCCCAACGTTTGTTCATGTCCCTCCACACCCGTCACCCATTCTGGAGCCCTGCGCATGTCTCAATCAACCAGCATGGGTGAACTGACGAATGCGAGAACCCAGAAGGTTGGCAAGCCAGGCCAAGTCCTCCATCCATTGTGGTGCCATGCACCTCAACAGCACCTCCCACTCTTGGGCCAAAACTCTGCGCTCCTGTAGCATACAATCCGAGTGAAGTTGCCACCTCGCAAATGCACAGCCCCCGCTTGTGCGAATTCCATTGTATACTGTGCTGGCATTTTGCCAAGCACCGTGACATCTTTGTAGACTGCAAGGAACACCGATGTTTGTGTTCTGAAAGTCACTGGACATATGCTCTGACCAGTATGGCATTTTCACAGTGATTGCAGGCATACATTTGTTCTGACATAGGTTTGCTCTGACCAGGTTAATGAGCTGTGGGCTGGACTGGGATACTACCGCCGTGCCGCATTCCTCCTCAAGGGCGCCAAGCACCTGGTGGACGAACTGGGCGGCGCATTTCCGGAGACTGCAAATGAGCTGAAAAGGATCCCAGGCAGGTGCTCTAGCATAGGGGTGGGGTGAGGGCAGCAGAACAGTAAACATTTTCCTTTCCTTATTTGACTCCATAACCCCAAGTGTGAATGTCCTAAAATGGTGAAGAGAAGCCGCAGACAAGAACTTGCATTTCTGCACGATGCAGCTCGAATTTCAAGCCCTGTGCTGAATGTTTTACAAGGTGTGCCAATCCAAGGTAAGGCGAAGGAAGTCAGTGCATTGGCAAATCGAACAACAGTAATCGTTAATTTGCCACGTAGCATGTGAAGATTGGGTAGAGGCTCAGATAATATATGACAGTGTCCATAGTGGACACAATGCCAAACCCTTTGTGGGCGTGAGCCCACCAGGGCCACACAACCCCAAGGTAATTTTGGGTCTGCTGTGTTAATGTTGGAATTAGTGCATGTGGGACGAGGGGCAACTTTGTTGGTGCTTTTGGCAGCAAGGCATCTCCAATTCGAATTTGACAGATGGCGCTTCCTCCCCTGCCAGCCACCCAGTGGCAGGCTTTGCATATTTGGCATATCTCCCTCCAAGGCATAGTAACTCCCCAGCCCCAACATGCTGAATATATCCACCTCAGCACAACTTCTGTTTTATGTACTCTCCTTTCCTTCTTTTCCTAATCTGTTTCTTCTTTTTCAATTTTGGATCCTTTTTGTTTTCTTTTCTTCCTTTCCTTATTTGTTTCTTGGCTTCAAGAGACAGAGAAGAAAGCACAAGTATTCGCTCATTTGCTGCAGGTATCGGACCCTACACATCGGCTGCCGTTGCCTCGATCGCCTTTGGTGAGTGTGCCGCGGCTGTCGATGGGAATGTCATCCGCGTCGTCTCACGACTTCGTGCACTGAGTGGCGATCCCAAAAAGCTGACGGCCACACATGCCGTCCTGGCAGGCGAGCTGCTTGACAAACAGCGGCCAGGTGACTTCAATCAGGTGATTTCGATCTGATCTGATTTGAGTTGATCAGTGGCATTGCCGAAAGGAACTTGCCAGGTGTGTCAAAATTTGATGCCTATTGTTGTTTCAAATCTGATCATCTTCGATTCTCAAACGAAGCATAAACCGATTGGTTTCTTTTGTTGAATGTATTGGAATTCGATTCTTCTGCTCATGAGTCCATCAACACTGCCCACTGACCTCAATCGATCAGGTTCTTCTTGTGCTGTCTAAAATTTACACTCCCAACTGATCGCATCTGCTCTATTTCTCAATACTGACCTCATGGCTGATCGATCAGGCCATGATGGAGCTGGGTGCGACGATCTGCAAGCCCACCAACCCGCTGTGCGACAGCTGCCCCGTCAGCGCACAGTGCAGCGCCCTGGCTCGAGTCCGGAGCCACTTGGCAGGTGGGGGACGCCCAGACAAGCCAAACGCCCCCCGTGTGACCGACTTCCCTAGTGCCACCGAAAAGTTGGCAAAGCGTGAAGAGGTCGTGGCAATGTGTGTGCTGAAGATGGTGCCTCGGGAGGGGCAGAGAGGAAGGTGAGTTGCCCCTTGAGACATGGCAATGGATGGGCAAATCGATGACTAAAAATGAATCAATAATTGGTGGCGGGGTGCAATGAGGCAGTGGCAGTGTTTGTGTGTATCGAAGATGGGCTTTGGGGAGGAGCAGGTGCAAAGATGAGATGCCGCTCGAAGTATACGAGGAAGAGAGCACTGTGTTTCACACACTTGCTTGGATAGCAAATGGACGAACACAACAGAAGAGTAACAGCATATAAATAGGCAACTGCGAAATGCGAGGAGACGATGGCAACGGGCGTCCTATTGATGATGGTTGGGAGAAGCAAGAGGGACGGTGAACCGCAATAGAAATATATGCATGAAATCGAATGTCAGTAGCTTGCTCCATGCAGAAACTGGTCCGAATAATGGGACTGTGCTGTTTAATCCATTTAGACTGGTGTCCAACGGGGCTCCACATTCCAGCTGCGCGTTTTAATTGGCAGCAAAGAGCAAATTTTTACTGATTTGCAAATTTGCTGCAAATATTGCTGAACATGTAAGCTGTTTACTAGTTCGGCTTAAATCCCCCAGCAATTCAGGTTTGGGATATGCTGTAGAGTTGTGGCCTCCAGCAAGAGTTGACAGCACTGACTGGGCACCATCCAGGTACATGCTACTGAAGAGGCCCGCCAGCGGGCTACTCGCCGGCCTTTGGGAATTTCCGACCATCCCCATCGAAGGAGGAGACACCACATGCACACACCGGCAGTCCAAAATGGATGAGTACCTTCAGGCTGGGTGTGGCACGCCATTGGGCAAGCCGCCGAAAAAGCTCAAAGTGCTGCGGAGGCACGACGTGGGGACAGCCGTGCACCTGTTTAGTCATATTCGGATGACCATGCACGTGGAGATGCTGGTGGTGGAGGGGGGCCAGGAAGCGGCGGAGGCCGCAGAGAAGGCGGGGGTCAGGTGAGTGGAATGGAGGACAGTCAGTTGCAAGCTTGTTCTGGTTTGAAATGCCAGTTGCTCATTCATGAAATTCAGATTTGCTGTTGATTATTTTGACAATGTATATTGTTGTACATTTCATTGCTTGTTCATATCATTCTGAAAGTGCTGCAGTCCAGGCGTCTCTGATCCTGTCCATGGTGTCAAATCGGCACAGCTCTGAACTGTTGGGTGAACCATTGACAGTTGGAACAAATGCACATCGGCAACGACCAACTGTGTTAGAACAGTAAAATAATTTGTACAATAATGCAATAATGTTTTCACATTGTGCTTAACAGTACTTCCAGTACCTGATTCTTCTGAGTAATGTATTGCCTTAAGCTTTTACAGCAAAACTTGGTGCCTGCAGTTACATGATTATGGCACAAACCCACATGTGCTCCAGAACAATAGCACACGTCTGATCACCAGTGCATGAAAGCAGGTTGATTGAAGGAACACCCTTGAAACAATAATAAAAAATGCAATTGATTACCAATGTTACCCTGCAAGAAGAGCATGAAAACGTCTAGGCCAGGAGGGGACTTGCATTGGTGCTTTCGTAAGCACTGAAGCAAAGTGAGAACAAGACAAAGTACTTTGTACTTTACCCTGTACCATTTTGCTGAATATTTCCTGGCGGGTGTAAGGCTAAAGTACTGAGGTCTGAGTCCCCTTGAAGTGCAGCCCATTTCGAGGTGACCTGTGGCTGAAAGGTTGCTGTTCTTTCTCATTGGACTATGCCAACGGACAACCATTGGTAGTGTACTGTGTGAGATACTGCATATCGCAAAGCAGCACCAGCCCCAACTACCATAAAATATTCAGCCCTTCCAATGTCTGGCCCTTTCTTGCAGAGGAAAATTAGCGAGTAGCAATGGAACGCTTGGCCTCTCTGCAGAGCCTCTGAAAACAAAAATGTGGAGGCAAAACTGTAACAGTTAAGTTTTCTGAGGCAGAAAGTTTGAGTATTTTATGGTATTTCTTAGCCATTCTGCAGAGGCTGATGAATTGAGGGCAATGCTTGCAATCGTTGCAACACCCTGGGCTAATATTAAACAAGTTAATGGAGCTGCTCGGGCGGAATGGGGCCTTGATGGCTGGCTCCTTGTCACATGATATTTTGAATACAATTCTGCAGGATTCATTTGTCTAAGGCGACTATTAATCTCCTTTCACCTTGCGGGCGATGTGAGGTGCAACGGCAATCCAAAAGAGTGTTTGCTCAATGCCACAAACGGAGGTGACGTTCTTTGTGGATTTGTAATTGCAGTTCGATATTTGTAAATACAAGTACTAGATGCCTGTATCTGCCTGTATATGCTATTCGTTAATGTGGTGACAAATGTGATCAGCGTAGATCCACTGATCCACGATGTCAAACCACAGGTGGGTGGCGGAGGGTGAGATGGGCAGCTTTGGGCTGACCACGATGGTGAGGAAGGCGTTCAAGTTGGCTGAAGACAGGAAGAGGGAAGGTACTGACATGATGCAGTACCTCAAAGGGAACAAGAGACAGGCGAGATGACAACAGACCCTGGGGTGGGGCGGGGTTGGTGGGGGGGGAATGGGGGGCATTGCTGCGTGTGCTTTGGTGTGCTACGAATTTTTGAGCTGTGGTGAGGCTGGGGTTACATCAACAGGAACAAGAGGCAGGAGGGATGACAATAATGCAGGGTGGCGATTAGTCATAGCCATTGGTCGCATCATTGTGGGGACATCTTCCTTGCCATCTTTTAGCTTAGCTTAGTTGGGTGAGAGTGACAAAGCTGGCCCCATGAAGGCGCTGACATGCAAGGTCTGTATGTGGGATGTGTTCGCACAAAAAGTAGATAGAACAGCACCAAATGTCGATGCTTTGGGTCTCAAGAGAAGCGGTGTTGTGTTTGGAATTAAAAATATTTCAACACTCGCAGTTTGATTCAAGACGACCATGCACAGTTTTCATTATACACCAGGCCTCCAAGCGGAGAAGGAAATGGGACCATTGTACATGCTGGGAATGCATTCTAAAGCTAATGGGTAACGTCGAAGTTCATTGTAGTGAGCAGTGTTCGATGCACACTATAGTGACCTGTGGGTTGCCCTAACCGCTCATACGTTTGTGCATTACTTAATAGTTGATGCTGGGTGTTAAGTATCAATTAAATTGAAATAGACAAGCTATTCACCTGTGGCCTCTTGTTGGGATGGACTAAAATAAGTATGCTTCTGGAGCAGTCGCTGAACAAAGAATGGAATATAGCAAAAAATTGAAATTAAGAAATTAACAAAATGCCTAAATTGCATTCTGGGAATTCTAAAATTATTTGGATGCTTGCGGAGTAATGATGAGATCTAGGTGCCCGCTTCTCGAGTACCCATGGCCATAAACATACGTAGATTTTGTGTACGTAGCTACCAGTTACTTGCCAACCCATGAACCATGTCCATAATCAGCCAGATATATCTTCAGCCAGATATATCATATATATGAGCATATTACCAGGACGGGCCATGCCCCGGAGTCTCCCATCGAAGGTAATACCCGGATCTATATATGCACCCAGTTAATGTACCTTTGTGTCCTGTTGGACGTCAATGCGATTTGCAAATGGCGCTTCGATGCCTAGCAGAGATGCAAATCGAAAACCAGCAGACATCCATTGCAAAGGAACACTAGCATCTGTTCATGGCCACAAATGGCATTGCGGGAGCATTTGTGTCACAATGCCCCTCCTGGTCAGGCGATCTTAACCCTCTGATTATAACAGTTGAAAATTTTGATTTGTGCAGCATTAACAGCAACGAGTGTACGGTTGCTTAGCAAAGGCTCCCAACTCAAATGGCTGCAAAACATCTGCTGACCCCTGCCTTTATTAGCCCGTCTCACAAAAAATACAGTTTTCTTCAATCCCTTGTGTCCTTGCCCCCTCCCTGCCTTCCCCTACCCATCCTCCTAACTCCGGACCACATCTTTGGGCAAGTGCATTTCCACTGCATTCACAACACAGTACCCAAAAGCAGTACTGCCCACACATACGCTACTAAGCAGTGCCACACAGTACCTGTTCTAGCACGCTTGCAACGCTAGCAACTGCGGACTTGCCCTTCAACTTTCACTCCAAGCTCTGCCCCTCCCTGTGCCAGTCTTCTCTTCTGGCATTAATGCAAAATTCCAATATTGTTCCAATATTGGCAAAATTCCTATATTGGAAGAGGTTGCACGCTCGTCCGCTTCAGTGTGAGCGTCAGGACACCGTGCCCATTTTTGCCTTCCTCATGAGGAAGGCTCATGATCATGATTCCTCATGATTCCTCATGATTCCTCAGGATTCCTCAGGATTCCTCAGGATTCCTCAGGATTCCTCATGATTCCTCATGAGGAAGGCTAATGAGGAAGGCTCATGATCATGAGCAGCCTCAGCAATGCTGTCGCTGGAGGAGAACTGAATGGGAGACTTGACAATGCGTCGCAAATGTTGAGGGTCTTTTACTTGCTTGCTTCTGTGCCTCTGATGCCTCGCCACCGCTGGGTTTTCAGTACCAGAGCTATGCATCACCTTTTAGGAGTTGACCATGTTTGGGGCACAGTGCGGAAAAGTAGCCCACAGTGGTTTCATCTCGTACTCGACAGTTTGATACAGCCTTGAGTGCTTCATCGCACTAATAGCCTCCCAGCCTAACCAGGTGCCACTCCAGAAATCCTGAATCCAGAGCCATCCTTATCCCCACCATAGAGAATGGAAATTTTGCCATCTACTGACACAATCTGGCACAGTATCTATACTGGCAATTTGTTTCATTTCTTTTTCATACACTGTGTATTTCCCCAGTATATTTATTCACCATTTCCAGAGCGTCTCGCTTGGGTAAAACACCCTGTGGAGAAACTTACCAAGTTGGCGCAAGATTGACACATAAAGGTTATTGCTGTACCAGCCAGTTGCCTGGCGGTACTTTGCAAAGTACTGCGAAATGCCTCTGTTCGGAATTGCTTGTCACCCCGCGGTGTGAGGCCGCAATTACATTAACTACCTATCGCTTTTGCTTGAGAATCAAACCGGGTCACCCACTCTGCATTCATTCAATGGCATCCAACAATTGCCGAGAACGGACAAGCGTAGCCACTTGCAGCCGTCGCCTTAATGGAGGTTACTGTCCATGTATGTGGACTAAATCCATGTACAAGCAAGAAACCAAAGTACCAAAACTATCAAGACTACAAGATTTTATCCCTTGAACGTTGTTTGCTCTACCAGTGCGTTATTTAGGCAAAGACGCAGATTTAAAATATAAAGAACCTGCCTGGAAAGTGGCTAGTACTGTAGTATTGCCAGGCATTGCGGTGTACTGGCGAATAGGTCGGAGGGCCAGACGCGGACAGGCACATTATGGCAACTTCTCTTTCACGTTACCTGAATGTCGTACTTTAGGGACGCATATACTTAACTCCGTACCAAATAATATTGAAACTGGTGCCAAACTGCCAACGTACCAAAAAGGATTGAAATTGGTACCAACACATATTTAATCTGGTATCAAATTCGCACCTGTACCAAAATGTTGAATGGTATACCAAAAAATGTTGAACCCAGTACCAATTAGTCATTGAACTGCAGCATGCGACCAGCACTGAGCTTGGGTTTGGTTTAGGGTTTAGAGTTTGTGAGTACTGTATGGCGGCAGTGACTTCATGATTAATTAGTACTAGTTCAGCCTCTTTTGGTACATAATATAACATTCTGGTACCGGCGCGAATTTCGTACCAGTTTCAATATTATTTGTTACTAGTTTCAATCTCGTTTTATATTGCGACAGTTTGTCACCATGTTCAGTATTATTTGGTACGGAGTTAAATAGGTCCCCTTTAAGGATGAAATGGGATTTAAAATCAAAGTTGAAAGTGCAAGTTTTGAATGAAATTTTCATAATGCACGTTTGTGCGTTCGTAACGCACGTCCAACTATGAATGAACTTGGATTCCGCCGGTGCACAATATCGCGATGTGGTCTCCTGAGGAGCCATTAAAAAATCCTCACGCGATTATGCATCCACAACACGCACAACCTTCCAGTCGCTGCATTTCGAGAGCGCGGTGCTGCCATGGACAGTATTGCCACGGTTTGTAATACCCCCGCAAAATTTTCGAAAGTGGCTGTAGTTGTGTCCCACGAATGAACCAAACCTCGCTGCATAGTGGCTGTGATCGGCAGTCCAGTGGGGAGCATCCGCACCAACATTTCGGGCTCTTTGGAAGCACCGTCGTGTGTGTTTACTCACACACCCGTAGGAGGCAGAAAAGTGTAGGACACAGACAGTTGGGTTGCACAAGCTCCAGCAGGACATGCGAAATTTCCAGTGCAAATTTTTCACCAAGTGGCGCTATCCCAGTGATTGAGATGGCGTAGAAATAGCTGGGATGGCCTCAAATATGGTCAAATGGCCTCACAACCGGCACGGCACAGACGCTGTTTGCTACTGAGAAATGTGTACCCACAAATTTCAGGGTCGTGCTCGGCGGGGGTTCACGTGTTTTCTTACGGGGGTGAATGGCGCATTGGGGCAGGTACTCATCGGGTATGTCCAACGCATTGGGATCACCGTGCGCACGCAGCTGTTCGCTGGTTAGCCTCAGATCACTAAAAGTCTCCTGGCAAACGGCACATGCCAAATACGTCAGCGCGTCGCTGCGCAGGATGCTGCAGATTTTCTGAAACCGGCGACCGTAGCTGTTCAAAGCATACCCAGACTCCATATCCTGCTCAGCGCGATCGACGCTGACCATAGGACTAGAGCCCGAGCGGCGGCGGCGGCGGAAGCCCAATCCTTTGGCACAATAGAGTCCATGGGAGGATTTCTCGCTCTTGCATGGAGATTTCTTCATCCTGTACATCAGTTTTTTGGCGCGACTGAAGGACCAACATAAGTTCAAGATCCTCGACATATTAGATGCCCTGTCGCTGCCAAGATTATCCCTGCTCTTAGAGAAACTCTCTCAACAGAGAGATTTGATGTATTGCCACATTTGCATTGCAGTACTTGAAGTTCCTTGGAGAAGCTTGTGGGCATTATGTAATTTTTAGGGCTGGTTTGGACAGATTCAACGAAAAACAGTAAGTCCGCCTTGCAATTGTGCTCCCACCCAATCAAGAGGCCTGACTTGACTTGAACATCACCAAACGAAACAAATGGTGCAATATAGTTCCTTGGCGATCTCAGACGCAGCGTATCCGTTTATGAAGACCATGAACGAGGCAATGCACCTGTTGCATTTCCCGCAAAGGCACGTTTGACTATGGTTGTACATTGGTTAGAATACCAAAACAAAAGATCGGAGGCGAATTCCCGGGGGGTGCGAGCCTTGGAGCTGGGTTATTGCATTCCGGGCTGTCGCAACATGAATGCTGCCGCTCCGGAGGGAGGGCGATATCAAGGAGAACGGAGACGCCCGTACACCAATAATATTTCTCTTCACAAGTTGGCCATTCGTTCAATGACTTTTCAGCTTCCCTGCATTAGTTCTTGAAAATATTTCAGTGTAAGCATCATGACACAAGGAGTCTTTTGGGGCTTTGGATGGCCTCTCTCCCTTCCGGGCGATGGAGTGGTCATAGTGCCTAGGGCGGTCGGGTGCCGTCTTGGGATGTTCTATGCGCTGTTGCTTCTGGCCAATGGAGCCACTCCTGGGGGTTTGCTCCCAGGCCACGGTGGGCACCACCTCTGCCCTTCGGGACGCCTTCCAGGCCTCGGCATAGAGTATCTACCTGTCGGAATCGATACCCGCGAATGCCAGTGAGTGGGGAATGTATCGTTCGGCAATACGCACAGAGGTGGGGCGCATCGAACTGTTCAACGCTTCTGTATTTTGTGCACAGCAGACCGTAAACTAGTGAACGATTCCCTGAATTTGCATCCCTAATGGGTCACCGTTTTTTTCAAGAGTTCCAATGCATATAATAACAAGAAGTTAGCAAAGGGGCAACGGTACACACCACTAAACAGTTGGCAACAATACAAGATCATTCAGTAGACTCGAATCTACCGAAGTACAGACTTCATGTACTTTATTTACAGATTATATCTGTACCGCTACATGTTTTAAAGATATATGCGGACGGCGGACAGTTCTAAATATCTTGGTGCAGGCAAGCTGCTATTTGCATTGCTTCAAAGAAAATTGACAATTTGTCACTGCCGACACTGTAACAACAACATTCACACAAATTGTTGCAATCTGTTGCACTATAGATTGTTGAGCGCCCAAAGCGCACGCGTCCGGACGAAACTACGCATAGCTTCGGAGGACATGACGGTGTTGCGATGAGCTTGGTTCTCTCGGCCTTGATAGCGACGATTGCCACTACGAGGCAGTGGCTAGGTGAGATCGCGCCCTGGCGCTCACGAATTGCACCTTCCCGCAAGTCTTGTCTTCCGTCACGGATCAAGCGCTCCGGCAGTTGAGGGGGATCATCAACATGCGCAATGTCACATGGACGTGCCCAGAGGATAGACAGGGCTCTGGGCTGCCAGCTTGTAGCCTGTCACCATCAACGTTTCCATGGTGATAGGACATGTCGTATCCCGCCACGTTCGCCACATAGCGAAGTACAGCAAGCTGTTTTGAAAACGACATCATCTTCGACACGATACATCACGTCCAAGATGATCTCGTTTTCGAAATTGCCTGCTCGATAATCAAATCATTATTCTTAACAATCCACAAGATGTTAACACTCCCCGAGCAAGGCAATCATGGGAGGGCTTGAGCACCGAAACATTCAATATTGCAGCAATTCAGAAAGTGCAACTATGCAGCAAAGTAAAATTACACGTACGTGCGAACGTTTGAGCATGTTAGCACAGAACACCCGCGCACATCTGCTGTCATGCAATAAATTTCAGTAACGAATCTGATACACGAAGTACCTAGGGAAGAGCGCTGCAAATTAGGATCGAGCTACCAGTCCAAGCTGGCGTCAGAAGCGCGGTCTTGGAGAGGCCCAATTAGCCCCATTTTTGGATAATTTGGAATTCAATGCAGCCACAAAGTGCGCAAAACAACCCTGTTTTCTGCCAGTTATCCGTAGGTGCATCTCTCTAGAATCATAGTGTACTCTACCCTCGTATATATAGGAAGGCAGATATAACATGCCAACAACTATGTGTTCTCCGCAGCACCCCCAATTTGTTCCCGAAACATTCGCCTTTGGCCCAAGGGGCCAGTCGCGAATGCGACAATCAAGGTCCCGTCTCTGGTGCATCGGAAACACCCTTCCACAACCGACTCCGAACGCCTCTTGAACTCCTCAAAAAAACGCAGGGACGCTCAGTATCGTATTAGCGACGATAGCACTCATAATCTACTCCCACACATAGAGGCGGACAGCAGCGTGGACAGGATGATGTCTTGGGCAACGATCAGTCCTCCACTCGCTTCAGCACATGCAACACAGTGGAAGCCTCGCTCTCAGCAAAGCAACGACGTCGCCGCGCAAAACACCCCTATATGCAAACTGCAGCACTCCTAGATGCCGCTTCCCTGACTCCCTGAGTCTTTGTGTACTGTCTTTAAATACAAAGACAATTTTGACGCAATTTTTACAGCTATTTGCTCGTAAAAGTGCAAAAACTATATTTTTTCGCCTAATGACCTTAAATAGAAGAGCGTTTGCGCCGCAAGGACAAAACTTGGCGACAGCGTAATTACGCTGCTTACAAACTTAGAACTGCATTTGCAAACTTTTAAGTTTGTACGCGTATGTGACTATTTATACATTTTCCCATGTGAATTATTGGCGCGTTTAGAAAATAGCCTTCCAGCATACGTGACAGCAACCGGTGGGGAGATGGCGAAGCAGCATCCAACACACCTGCTGTCATTTCACCAGGGCGACCTTAGGCTGACTGCCGCAGCAGTGGCGAAGCTCACCTCAACAAATACCGCACATGCGGCTATAGAAGTGACGGAACGTGTGTCGATTTACACGCATGCCTGGCCGTCCACTGTCTTTGTTCCGGCTTACGGCTCCACGGTCATGATCCCCGGGGCGGGTCAAGATTGCCAGAGAGCCTCTTTATTAAATTTGATTGGTAAACCCCTGCGGCGAGAAAACTGAGTACGGCGTGAAGGTGGGTGGAAGCCTCTCTGAATTTAAGGGTTTGTTTCAGGAATTCTGTTGAATTCTGCGTGGTCACTCAGCGCGATCACGCTCAGCTAGCAAGCGATGCCCTCGGTATATGCAACGCTTTCGAGAGGTCTGAGACAGTGCCTGGCGCTTTTGAACACAAGGTCACTTGGTGCACTGCCCATTGTTTTCCATGCAATAGTTTGGTGCAGCAAACTACTGTTGCACACAATAATGAATGCTTCATACACACAATTAATAGTAACTTGCTGCGTCAGTTGTTGTCGAAAGGGTCGCAGCTTTTATTGCTTTGATTCCGTTGATTTCCATCCCTTGCTCTCACATTGGGATAAAAAAATAGCCACTAGCCAAAAAAAGGGCCAAATAACGCTTTTGAGAACATACATAAAACACATTTCATCAAAGTTCTGCACGCTAAGAACACAAAAATAACACAAACCCGTAAAATTTGTACACGTTTGAACACAAGTTATTTGGCTCTTTTTCATAGTGAGTTTTTCCCTCGTTTCCCAATTAAAAATCATTTTTATTGCAAACTTGCTGCGCTCGAAGTTGTAATGGCGAAAGATTTCGGTCTTCAACAGTTCAGGAAAAAACTGAACCAAAAACTGTAAACCACTGGAACTCAGACCGCGTTTCCCAAACGAGGCAGGGCTGGTCCCAACGCTGACATTCCAGCAGTGGGCCCCAGGGTTGGGGGATCGCTGGAATCCGTCGCAGGAGAATGGGCCTTTCCTGAGTGCACAATACATTCTGTCATCATACATCATGCCGACAAAAGTGCGGCAAGGGTGCAACGCTACAATCAAGCACGCCTCGCTGGCGTATCGTACATGCCGTCCACAGTAGAATTTTCACGCTTCTTGGATTACCTCAGAGACCGCAGGGAAGCTCAGAGCCAGACCAGAGGCGGAACAATTCAGAGTCTGCTCCCAGACGTAGTGACAGAGGGCAGCACGGGAAAACGGTACCATGATGATCGACCGTCTAGATGTTGGTGTCGTTGAAAGTTCCTAACGAATCTGGAGGTAGTGAGTCCATCCCCGTGGGCACAGCAGAGGCTCATGTTTCCAACGTCACAGTCGCCTGCGAGGCGCGCGACGATTCTTGGCAATCCAGAGAGGACTTAAGCTAGATTTTGCAGCCTGAAGGTGAATTCATTGACAAGTTGAACACCACCTGTCTTACGGGCGACAATTCAGCTGCAAAGTCAAAATCAGGTGGCCAGCGTATCTTTTCTGTTCTGGCTGGTGTATTTTCTGGTGCCCGGCATGTGATATTCCCTGCGAAGCGATTCCGCAGGAAATGGGTCTGTGTGCAGCCGCCAATGTTAAACTTGCCGATTGATTAATCCTGTTTGAAGGTGCCAAGATTAATTTCTCTTCTAATATTAGAAGCAAGGGGCTTTCCTGTCCATCCTTAGACTTGCGTTTTCCCATCTGAGCGCATTTCGATTCCGGATTTTCGAAAGTGTACTTTTCGGTGGGGCTGGTGAAGTGGCTTTTGATGGGATCTGGAGATATGATCAGCGCATTCTGCACCTGGCTGGATCGTTTTTCTAAAGAGGTGTTCAACCAAACCACTCCGACAAATACCACTGTGCAGCCACAATACTGAATTCGCACAGCCGTCCTGCTGCCTCCAGACTAGCTGCCAAATTATTAGTATGAAACTGCGTAACAACTTTGATGGGAATTCTCACGTGATATGTTAAATGATGTTTTGCATTTGAAATGATTCATTTTCGGCATTCGCCCCCGACAGCACCCCGCTTGCTTCACACGGAGGCGCTATGCATCAATGACCATAATGTCATGTGTATTTGATAAAAGCCAGGAGCCCAATGCTGCAGACTTTTGGTGTTCTAGTATTGCAGGGATCCTCACTCAAGGCATTCCAACTCCAAAATATAAACAGGGCCCGGGGTTCCACATCGCACCTACTTCAATACTTCTGCACTCCGACAGGCATCCAAACGCTTCAAGTTAAGGTTCGCTTCAAGTGCAGCCTTACTACAGGCCTAGTCCTTACTTCAAATTTAGTGCTTACCTTAGGTTTGGTTCTACTCGAGGTTCTAGCTTATTTGAAGCATATCCCACTTCCTGGTACTTGATGACTCGCCCCACGAAAGCGACCTCCTGGGGAGGACACCCTTGCAAGAAGCGGTGCAGCGAAGCACTGTAAAGTGCTTCAAAGAAACACTAAACTTTGTGGCGCTGTTTCTCCGGTGAGGCCTCCTTTCTCCAGTGACAGTGTCCGAGCGCCTGTGCTCCTCCTAATCTGAGTCTTTACTTTTATTTTAGTTTTGATTTTAGGTTCAGCTTGTGTGGCGTCGAGCCTCGTACCACCGCAGGAATGGCGTCCAAACGGCGAATTTCCCTGGAACGAGCCGGTCACGCATGGAAGTGGACGCCCGCCTGATCAAGCTGGACTCGACGGCGAGGGTGCACCCACAGTTGGCGACTGTCAGTGCAGCATGTAACCACGCCGAGCGGGGCCCCGCGTATGCACAAAGAAGCGCAAGTGTGGGCCCATAACAAGCTTGTTACGTTTGTTACGTTGTTACGCTCAAGCGTGTTGTTCCCACAAGCAAAGCCGTTCGTCCTCAAATAGTCCAAGCGCGGGTTCCATTTCCCAACAGGGCACCGTCGCCAGGAAGCCTCCAACGGGCAGTACCTCACACGTCTCACACACACGTTCCTGCTGAGCGCTGCGGGACCGCAGTCCCCGTGGCGACGTTTCCACGCGCTTATGTACACACTCAGTTCCGTCAAACCGACCATTTCCCTTAGTACTCTGCGCCCGGGTAACGGCGTCCCGTACTTGGCAGGTTCAAACATACCGTATTCCAGTAAGCTAGCACCGTTACCGGCCAAGCGCTGTACCAAGCATGTACGCCCCTCTACCAAAACGGTTTGCCACTCCACTCGGGTTCCAGTACCCCCAATGCTTAAGCCATTCAGCACCGACAACAAGAGTCCCCACGGCGTCCCACATCGTTACCCGTCGCCGCCGAACCCGTTACACTACCGTGCCAAGTCCTGTGACGCCACACCACGTCAGCATAACCGCCGGCGCCACCCTGGGTGTACCCATGGTTACGTAACCATGGCTGCCCCGTGGGTACCGTCGCCTCCACCAAAGTAACCGTAAGGTCGTCAGGGTGACCGTGGTTGCCCCGTGGTAACGGCCATGCCCCGGGGGTCGCATGATCCCTTTTCCCATGTAGATCCAAAAAAGGGGCCACGGCCACTCATTACAGCTCAACGTCAGGAGCAGTCCTGACGGCGCACTGTCAAGGCCGCGGCACGTCATCTGGTCATCTTCAAGGCTACGGCACGTCTTCAAAACGGCACATCTTGTCATGTTATCATCCGGCACGTCTCCGCAAGTGACAGGTCACACCAGTAGAAAACAGCCTGTCTGTGATACCAACTGCGATGCTATTTTGACACAAATTGATGCTATCACAGCCACTTTTATGCCATCGCAATCACTGTGACGGCATCACTTTGTGTCAAAATAGCATCGCAGTTGGTATCACAGACATGCCGTTTTCTACCAGTGTCATCATCATCAATCGTGTGATACCCAGGCGTGATTGGATCTGACGTAATGAGCCCGTGAAGGCCGTGTCGGACGTCTTCCCACGCCAGCGTTCATCTGTTGTAGATACAACTACCGTACTGATAAAGACTCAAAAGCTACAACTAGACCATATCGATGTATCGAAGACAAATTACCAATCTCCACAGGCGTTTTCGCAAAGCGCCAAACTTGTGCTTTGTACTGTAAGGTCACTTCAAGCATAGCCCACTTGCGGAACTTGACGACACCCCCCAGACTCCCTCTCTCCAGTAACGATGTCCGACCGACTTTGCTCCTCCCTGAGGGGCCTGTCCTTGTCCGCCGCCCGCCCCTGCTCCTTGGGATCCACCGCCGGACTTGCCCCCCCGCGTGCCATTGCGGCCAATCGGAGTCCGCCGCATCAATCGGGCCACTGCGTTGTGCAGGCAGCGCACAAGAAAGGCGCGGGGTCGACCAAGAACGGGCGGGACTCGAACGCCAAGCGGCGGGGCGTGAAGGTGTACGGGATGCAGAGAGTGAAGGCTGGCGGGATAATCGTGCGCCAGCTGGGGACCAAGGTGGGGGTGGCGGTGTGGATTGATTTGCTTGAATTTGGTTTCAAGTGGCAGAAAAAGAAGAATGTTTCCTGCAAGTGATCTTGCGACAAAGATGCACACGGGCGTCACCGTCGTATGCCCAAACTTTTCAAGCGATAGGGGGTGATGGTGGGTGGGATAATCGTGCGCCAGCTGGGGACCAAGGTGGGGTGTGTGAATATGTGGAAGAAATGTGGAGCTTTCAAATATGACAGGAAAAGAATGAATGAACATCCTTACTGGTAACTTGAAAATCGACACACTGGTCACGTCACATTTCATTGCTGAACTCAGATAGTCAAGCAGTGTGCTTGTGGTGGCGGTGTACAATGATCTCACAATAATTGGCGAAAATGCCACCCACCAGGGACAGAAAATGAAGAAGAAGATAAAGAAGATCCCTACTTCAGAGTTCCAACCCTTTTCAGTGCAAAACAAAACGGTCCTAAAGCAACGTGCCACCTGATGCAATCAACAAGCTTTCAGAAATTTTGGTGTAAGGCTCAGCACTTTGGTTCATTGCAATACTTGACAAATCTTATGAAAATGCTGTGAAACATTGCCCTGCATCTATCGAGTGATGAGTAAAAATTGGGGCCCTCGGTGGGTTCCTCCCTGTCTCTACCAGACAGTTTGAAGCCATGTTGGCGAACAATATGCTTTCGGGTTGAGGCACTACAAATCCATGCACTTTATTGTATGTGGTTGTTCTGCTTTTCACAAATGAACTTTGATCAAATCTCCAACAATGAGCCACCTACACTTGTGTACGTGGAAAATGGTCCCATATTATTGCAGGTGCATGGGTGGTGAATTCATGTTCTGACAGTCCTCACCCACAACCATAAAACCAAGCCATTATCCTTCCTCATCCAAAATTGTGAAGCCATTATCTTAATCCTGATGGTCCTCACAATCCCTTTAGTTAAAAAGAATGTAAGCAAAGGAAATTCAGCACTGACGCTGGTGCTGCCTGTAAGGTGCAAGAGCTGTGTTTGAAGCAAGCAGAGAGGCTGAGAACAGCAGGGCACATGTTCAGTCCCAAAACAGAGCCGATTTCACGGCTTCTGATCATGGCAGAGTGAGGAGATATAAGAGAATTATTAGTGACGAGTGCGGAGCATTCAAGCTAGACCATGGGGTAAAATCAAGCAACACTTTCCTTTTTGTTTCCTTTCCTGAATTCAGCCGCGAGGTGCAGGCATCCCACTCCGAATGAGGCCAAACAGAAACACAAACAGTCCACTCTGGACAGCCTCAAGGGCTAGGGCCCACATGAGCCCCCCCCATTGCTATGTCTCTTGAACTCAAAAGAAAACAAATCGAAAACGAACCCATCGAGCAAACGAAGCAC
>CAJHUC010002437.1:0-29791 GCA_905146915.1 Ostreobium quekettii | reverse complement strand
AAAGACCTCTTTTCCATTACAAACCCATAGAAAACGTTGTGTACAACCTCTATTCCCTCATGTAAACCTTTATAAATGCCCATCAAGTATTCACATCCATAGATTCCCCCTAGCTCCCATTCCAACGCCCCCTTAGCTATAAAAGAGAGAGCCTTTCATTCTAACCCTTGAGTTCTTCCTCTTGGAGTGCTCTAGGCCAAGGGCTCCAAGGTGAGGCTTTTCTGGATCTTCGAATGGACTTGGAGCCTCCTATTTATACTTGGCGCACCCCTAAGAATATACCCTTAGATTCCTGGAATACATTGGGATTATTCCTTAAGAATATTCTTGGAATATTCCATGAATATTCTCATATGTAGTCGCACAGCTCGTCACCTAAATATGACTAAGCATGACTAATCATATAGAAGAATGACTAAAACATGACTAAAGCATGACTGAAAATATGACTAATCTTTCAAATTCAGTTTTTTCCCCTATCAACCCAGTTAATCATTGAAAATGCCCAAAATAACCTATTTTAGCATCTAGAGTGCCTAAAGTCGTTACATAAAGTCACTTAATAAAAATGAATATTAGATTCGTTTTTTGAGTGACTTTCACACAGAATATAAACCGTCACTGTGACAACTACAATGCAATAACAGGCATACTTCCCCACAGATGTTAGTTACAAGATCGTCTCTAATCGCCATTGGCTCTGAGAAAACCTAGAACAGAAGAAACGAAGCTTAGGAACAAAAGTGGGAGGACAAGGTGGGGAGCAGAACCGGTTCAGTGAGTACGAGTGGTTGATGACCTGAATCTTGAAATGTGTATGTTGCCACCATTGTCTTATGGGTGGTACAACTCAAAATGTGAATGTATCTAGCAGACAACAGTGCACTCCTCTGCAAGTCCAACAAATCGAGATTGGGCCTCAACCTCTCTTTTCATACTTATTGTACATTATATACCTTATACCAATATACAATATATACCTGGCTTTCAAGGGGAACCAGCACTGCGCCTTCATTTCCACCTCAACAACATGAATATCAACACTGAAGACATCAAAGCCCAGAATAACTACTGACAACCTTGCCAAAAGCCTACTTGTGTGATACCTGCAACCAAACAAGCACTGCACCTCTGCGTGAACTTGTGGCAAAACAGGAAACATCAACAATGCTGAAAACACCAGAAGCACCTGAAACACCAAAACTGAAAACAGCAAAGATGGCCTTTAGGGGCCCCCAGGGAGGCACCTGACACTGGTGGTCAAAGAAGCACTGTACAGCCATGGGGTGCTCCTGCCGCACGGCTCTCAGCACTGCCCGTGCGATGGCAAACCTCTCTGCCAGGATAGACCGCCGGCCCTGCAAGGGGGCGTCCTTCTTGATGCCCCCCTCGCCACACCAGGCCACCCCCCGGAAGCGCGTGAGGCCACTGAAGCCAGCTTCATCCTCTTCTGGCGGGAACTCCACTCCTAGGGCCTCCATCGCAGCTATGGTCTCCTGACGCAGGGTGATGATGATCGACCGGTGGCTTGTGATGGGCACCACCTCAGGGTCGCCCCTGCGCTCGAACACCTGCGGATCCGGGCAGCAGGCTTTTGAACTGAAAACAGGCCAGGTACTGCAGTGCATGAAAGTGGGAGCTGGGGCCAAAGGTCTTGGGTCCGGGGTGCATAGGTCTCAATGACGGAGTCTGCGTGGCATGACAATCAGCCTCTTCAAAAGCAAGATTTTTTGTGAGGTAGCAGCTCCAGCCACGAATAGGAGGACTGATTTGACAGGACTTGTATCCGCGAATCCCACCAGTGATCTCCCACCCCACTTCCCACATATGAGGCACTGTGTGAATGCAGAACCTGAGCCCATTCAGGCCGCAGGCATCGCGATGCCACTACCACACACATGCTACTGTGCTTCCTGCCATACTTCTTTATGGCATGTTGCTAACTCTGACCAAGAACAAAGCTGTAACACCAAGCGAAAAACTGGCAGTGTGGTCCTGAATGACTACTTCACATTGCTGTAAGAGGAGTATCACAGAAGCAACAGTGTAGCAAAACATCTAGTAATGAAATAACCATGGTGATAATGTTGCCTATGGTGTACAGTCCCATCACAGCAAAGTGCAATCTCGTTTGTAACCCAATAATGCCTGTTAGGGCTGCTCACCTTTACTCGAAAGCCCCTACGAGCCAGGTAGCTTGCGGCACAGGCACCAGAGGGCCCCGCGCCCACTACCACTGCTGTTTTGCCCTTGTACTCGCCCGTTGTCCTACAGCAACCCCCAAAGGCCACTACATTTGATGCATATGCCAAAATGTGCCTGAGAACAGCCTTAACACCTTTGACATGACGATGAGCACAGTTCCGCGCACAAGGATTGTTCCAGCATGTTTGTTCTTTTCCTTGTTTGGTTCAGCAGTTCTGAGGGACAGCAACTAGACACAAGTACTATTCCAACTTGTTGAATGGGGCTGCCTAGAGCCAAGGCCTCTGCCAAGCAGATGGGTTTTTGAGTGGCAGCCAATGTCTGCCACCAGGCACCCAGCTGGCAAGCTACAGCCAGGCAGTCAAGATTCCAGACAAATGACACCTTGGCATTAAAGGTCGTGGCACCGCGGTGCTGTAAGCACAGCAGGCCTCACACGTGTGCTGGGAACAATTTGGGAACAATGTCTCTCTGTATCAACACACCCAGAAGAGAGGGAATTCCCATTAACAGCACCTGGCGGATGGTGTGCCACAACAAGATAGAACTGGGTGAGCAGCACACAAGGGGACACTAGGCTACCCCGTTCACCCTGCTGTGCAAAAAAATACCAACAGCAAATTGCATCCAGTCCATAATAAGGATGGCATGATTCAGCCCACATTCAACGTGAACACACAAAACGGAACAAAGTGCAACTTCTCTGTCAACAAATTGCAAAGTTGCACAGTGGGACAGGGACATCCATGCCTTTCTCCCAACAGGTGGCACTGGACTGATCCACGCACTGATAAAGTTGACATTTGAATTGAACATGGTGCCCAGGCCTACTGGCGTGCAAAAGACCCACCCTGCAGAAGCTTCCACTTGCGCTTCAGCCATCGCACTCCAGTGTTCCAATGGGCTGCCAGCAACACAAAGCAGCTTAATGACACTGCAAGCAATGCTGCATTTGCATTCATGCTTGACGTGAGTCATATGAGTTGAGTGGATTTCGTTGCAGATTGAACCACATGGTTGGGCTGCCCTCCAGCCAGTCATAGGTGGATTTGCTCCCAACAGTTGCTCGCGATGCTACAAGTTAAGGAAATCGGTCGATGTGGTGAGTGGAGCCACATAGATGAGGGGTGTAGGGGTACCTGGCGCACAGCTGCAAATGCTGCTGATACCAGGAACAGGATTCAGATGGCTAAAAGCCCACATGCGAAATGCAGGAACAGCAATGGCTGATACCACAATTTGCATGCTGGCAAAGCCCACCTGCAAGATGTCTTAATGAACACATCAATGAAATGCAAGGACTGGACAACCTTAATCGTGCTGTGAAAATCCTTTAAGTGCATTCTGATGAGATCTCCTTAGCTTGATTTTGCTTTGCTAAGAAGGGTAGATTCATAACATTTGCTGTCTTTTTACATATTGACCAAAAAGGAAATGAAAATTGATCAAAGTGTCTGGCAGTGGCAAATGCTGCCTTTGCAACTATGATGTTGGGTACAGGTCCACGCGCACCCTGGTCAGTCCACCATGGTCAAAATCCAATGCCTCTCAAGGCAATAAGAATGTACTCAACTGGGGTAGCAGCGCAATGGCCAAAGTCAGGTTCCAGGGACACCACAACTGGCATCTGGGAAAAGGCGTCAGTGTACGCTTGACTGATATCCTTAATCCCATTGAATATAATGTTCCTCAACTTCCAGAGCAAATGGGGTTATCTTCAGATTCTGAGCACAGCTGCTCTGCATGACGCCATCTATAAAGAGGACAAGGCCTCTGCAACCGTGGACAGCACTGCAGCACGCTTTCCATTCTGCTTCGATAATATTGGTTTCCAATAAGATGAAACACTGCCCTTCCATGTTCAACAAACTGAAATGTTCGAACCTGCGTGGCCAGCAGGGAGGCAAAGGAGTAACCAGACTGGCGAAAAGGCCCTTGGCCAGAGGTGAATCAGAGGAACAAACTGGGTACGGATGGTCAAGGGAGCTGCAGAGATTGACTGGCTGGCAATCAGTCATCCCTGACCAGGCTGACAGGACATGCTAGCTGGTGTCACGAGTAGGGACACATCCGACAATGGGTTTCTCGTATATAGCAACAATCTTGTATCAGCAACAGTACGGGTGCATTCACTGGGGTGGTGGAACAGTGGCTGTTCTCAGGCTCCAGGGAACCTGTCATTTGCATCCAGAAAGTGGCCACACAGGTGGCTACACCGCCCTGGCCCTTGACAACACCATAGTCAAAGGATGCCCACGTCTCCAGCCCGATTGGAGCTGTCTCAGGGCTCTGATTACAACCACTCTGTGTGGCACTATCCAGTCGAGCACAAGGCTGCTGCACATCCAAAGCCCTTCTTTGGTACATCTAAGACAAGTGTTGTTTGAGATAAGTGTCCCATTCCCATGGGACAAATACATGCTCTTCTTCACACCCACAATGTGTGCCCTACAGACTGTGTAATGGACAGAGGGGGAAATCACCAAGGGGAACTTCTTCCACGCATGGTCTTGAATCGATTCTGATTATGTACACCCCAGTGGATCATGCTGGCAGCCACACTGGGTTATTGTTACTGTTGCACTACAATCCCAGTTTGAATTCCCTGCTTGGATCCGGGATGCTATCCATGGCTGAGCTGAAATTCTCTATCACAAGTGCACCTGAGCAAGATCATCCACACGTTCCACATCCTGCAAGTTTAAGCTCGTTTGGTCTGATTGCAACCACAGCACGCTGGTTGTCACTGCCAGTACTCATGGCAGCAGACAGCACCACCAATCATGGCCCAAAAGCCATAATCAGCAACTGCCCCACCACATCAACTCCCCTCCCCACTCCTTCTTACTCTCCCCCCACCCACCCACCCAAAAAAAAGACAAAGAAACCAAAGCGAACACACAAATCCACACGAGTCGGAAATTGCAGGAGAAAGCAACATACCAGGCAATGGGCATCCCCTCCTGCACCAAAGATCGTGACAATCCGTTCCATACCGCGCTAGCTTGCATGTGGTCGCCGATCCCGTAAAAGAAATGCCCATTGCGTGGCATGCCGTCCATTTCGCAACAACGAATCATCAGCAATCCACCCGCAAGTTCCCCTTTCCCCTATGTCCCACCCACCCCGAAAAACGAAAAAAGGCAATCCCACGGAGTTTCCCAGCCGTCCCATCTCAATCAACCCCACCAATCACAAAACCCGGGCAGCTCACATGGTCGCGTCCGCCCTCCTGCGCCTCCTCCGCGGATCCCGCAAGGCGGGCAGCCGCGGCGCCGCCCGCTGGCGCGATCCCGCGGCGCCGTCGCGGCTGCTCGAGCACGCGACGTCGGGCCCGGCATCGGGGCAAGGCGCGACGCCCGGCGCCCTGCGCGTGCCGAGCAGCATCGAGAGAAAGGTGGGGCGGGCGGAGAGCGAACGGTACCGGGTTGCGAGCCCGAGGGGTGTTGGACGAAGGGGAGACCGGCGCCGATTTCAGCGAGGAGGGCTGGTAGCGGAAGGGCGGGACGGCGGGCCCATGCGAACCCTGTGGCGGTTGCACGGCTCGCTCACGTAAATTCTTGGCAGCCGCGTTTTCTGAGGTGTTCGCGATACCGACCACCAGCTGGCGGCTACCTCATTGCCTTGTTATGTAACAATGATGATGCTGATGGCACAAACCACTGATGCACAACGTACGCATAAGAATTGTTGATGATGATGATTGTGACAAAAACCAAGATACTCGCGCTCATCGTCGCTTCCAGGCATGGAAAGCCAAGCCGCAACCAGATGCAAGATGAGTCTAGTCAAATGGCATTCACTGTAGCAGGTCCATCCGTGCCTCCATTGTCCCCATTTCACCATATTCAAATTCACACCATGAGACATCAGATACCACATAATCACATATCAGCTTCTTTGTCGTCCTCACAATGCTGAGGATGATCATGCAGAGGCGGATACGGACACTCTGTCCACACGCACCCAAAGCCCCCACGAACAAAATGCCCAATCCTGGCCTTTCTCCATCTCTGTCGGCGTCCCCGCATCAATAGTCTGCATCGGGAAACGTGTGGGTTTTCTTGCGTGGATGTTTGTGGTGTTTCGGAAGCGCGTGATTGCGCATTGGCAGATGTGATCGCACATTGGCAGATTGTGTAACGGTGGATTGCGCCTCAGTCACGCTACATGGTGGATCAACAACAAACGTACTTCGTATGTGTATACCAGTACGGCTGGTAGTACGAACAGATATTGTGATATGGACCTTTGTCCCATGTTACCAGGCCTCCTGAGCCCCCCACTTGAGCCCCTGCGCGGGCGATGTACTGTCCTTGCCCTTCGGAGTCGACGGCCGGCATCACTTCGATTGGCCTCGCAAGGTTTTCAAAAATGCAAAGTTTGCCCACACAAGCCACGCATTGTGGTGTCCTGCCCCATGGCGGCCCAGCCTTGCCCAGCGGGAAATATTTATACGATTCTTCGTACATTATAGCAGCTTAGTGCTCGTCTTAGCAATGTCCGTAGTGCCTAGTAAAGGTTTTAGTAGTAGAGTAGTAATTTGTTGGTATTTACTTCATGGTGGTTCGCAGCGCCACACGGTCCTGAGAGGATGAACCACTCAACAATCGCACTTATTGCGCCGGCCGGCAAGCAGTGTGGGTCGCCTGCGAAGCACTCCGTGACCGCAAAAACCGTTCCACCTGCGGTGGAGCCATCTGACTTCGCCAAACGCAGTCAGACTTCTAGAGCACTCTGTTTCCCACCGCGACAAACGGGGAGCGCAGTGGGGCAGATACGGAGTCGTTTCCCCTCCCCGCCCGCGCCCGCGATCACCATCAGGAAGCATCAACCCAACAGGGCGTCCTCGCCTGCGAGCCGCAACAAGTCGCAGTGAATGTGTTGCGTGCGCGCTGTGCTTGGGCTTTGGTTGCCATGCATAGTTGCCACGCATGGTTGCCGTGCAGCCACCTGGCTGTTGCGGCAGCTGCGATCCGCGAAACGCACGGGCACGCCAGATCGCCCAAGCGCGAGCAGACAGACACTCACGGGACCGCGAGAAGCGAAGGCGCCGGGGACCTGATCGCGAGGTGCGGCAATGAATGGCGAGCACAAGCCCGGGTGGCGATCCACTTGTCAGAGACAAAGGCGTGACAAAAGACAAGGTAAGGCAAGGAACGGGCACGGACGCGGGACCAGCAAGAGCCGCCAGCGCACGCAAGGGCGACATCGGCTTGAGCAGGTTACCCACACCAAAGAATCGGGAAGGAACATTGATGCGCGTCATGGTATACCACGAACGGTATCCGCTACGTAGCGGATTTCTCGTCCCCGCCCGAGGCGACAGGGTTGCCTGTGTGCGTGCCTACCCTCCTGGCTCCAATGTACGGGCGAGCAGCCCCCGCCTTACAGTGGCACTTGGGCCCTCGTCTGTGTCAATCCAACGCCGCGGCTCGTCGCGTCCTTTGTTTCTTTGTACCGCGTGGCCGAGGCAGAGGGCGACGGTCGCATTATATGGCGCCACATTACTGGCCCACTACTGGTCGGCACACCGAGCGCATGATGGTCAGGAATCTTCAACCATAAGTGTGCCCAGTTTGGCTTCCAATGCCTTGCGCCCTCGGGCACAAACACAGTGGCCTTGTGATTGATTTGCCCCGGTGCCTGTGATGGGGCCCGTGGGGGCCAGGGAAGCCCTGAGACTTGCGTGGTCCTTTCCAGTCAGGAAAAGACCTCAATGATTGGTGTCCAATGATTGGTGTGCAATGATTGGTGCGCGATGAGTGGTGGTTGATTATCTTGTTGTGAAAGCACAAGGGCCCGCAGCCGCCCATCGGACATGCCTCTGGCCGCACGTTACCACCATGGACAGCTGAATTTTGAGGCGGGCGGCTGTACATAAGAGCTGTGGCCGATGGCAAGGGAGAGAGGGCGTCCAAAGCACTGTACGAATCGCGCTCATTGGGACCAGGAGGGCACTCAGCGATGGCCGGTGCCGCTGCAGGCAGCACGGAATCCGATGGGTTCTGACGGGAGCGCCTTTTGGAATTTCGGCAGCCATTTTTTAGTGGTACCCTGTCGTGATTTCAGCAATAGGGGCACCGCATGAGGCCAGCTCGCCACCACTATGTGCCGGGTGTGATGAACACAGCAAGTATTCATATACGGCCAAATATACGGCCATGGCAATATACGGCTGCGGAGCGCCCAAGGTCCAGCAATGTATTGCGGCTACAGAAACACAGCGCGGTTCTATGATAAAACAAAGTTTCCACAAATCATCCAATTTTGTTGATAATACGCCTGGAACACTGCAAAGTACGGTAGCAGAAACTGCAAGAAATCCGCGAATTGCTGCCAGCGCATGTTCGACAACAGCTCGTACAAACACGCCACTGGTACAGCACTGCATTTCATCATACTGTGGCGGATTTCACCACAAAATCAACGTGATGCAGCAATGAAACGGTATAACACTACTTTCTCTCGTTTGCACAGCCTGTGTCAAGAAGTCCCACAGAGAATGGTTAATGTTTCTCACCCCCAGATTGAAAAATTCTGGTCCCCCAACGCATGGAAGCTGTGAGCGTGAGTGTGTTCATCATGACCGGGATTGCTTCAAGCCACCGCTGAAAGTGTATGTGGATCAAGGATGAGATTCGAACAAAGACAATGCTGCATACACATGCCCCTGCGCATCCCTTTGGTTGTGGCCAATACGGCACAGCCTGCCTTCGATACCACCATAAGTGAAACTGGCTCCTCCGCCAAGCAGTGGTACCACGCATCTGTTGCTATTGCTCAAGTTCTGCGCTGGTGGGACATTCGATTGAAATGAAGTCAAGTGTCCAGCGAAATGCGCATTGAAAAACTGCATGTTCATGAAATTCATTCAAACGTCGTAAGTTTTCCTCAGTTCGGGTGAGGAGAGACCCAGGCCACATTCCACTCACCATTGTCTTCATCTCGTCTCCTGTAGTGGCTCGTCAGCCATGTTCATCCTCTGCTGCAGTGCTCTGCCTTGCTTCAACCCGGTGCAAACGAATTCAATTGCACATTGACTCGCTCTCCTGCAATTGCTTGTTCCAGTCTTGCAGAAGTTGTCAGCTTCGTCCCAAAATTGACAAACGCTGACGCGTTTCCAGGCCGCATTTGGGCGTCACGGACTGTCAAATGGCACAGGAGTCCCGAACCTGGCGCCGCGGCGGCGAAGCCGCCGCGGCGCCAGGTTCGGCGGTTCGGCGGCCGCCTGGCCCGGGTTGCCGCCGGACCATGCCCAACCGGGTCCAGACCCACGGGGGCCACGTGGACTTAGGCCCCCTGCCCCACCAAGGGGCAACTGGACGCCACTGCGGCTCGGCGTTTGGGCGGATCGGCGGTCCACGTCAGCCCCCGGTCCCCCCCCCTCCCCTTCGTCTCGGCGGCTCGGCGGTTCGGCGGATCGGCGGTCCACGTCAGCCCCCGGTCCCCCCCCCCTCCCCTTCGTCTCGGCGGCTCGGCGGTTCGGCGGATCGGCGGTCCACGTCAGCCCCGGGTCCCCCCCCCCCTCCCCCTCCCCCCCGGCCTCGGCGGCTCGGCGGCTCGGCGGATCGGCGGTCCACGTCACTTCCCCGTCCTTTTGGTATCTAAGGCCTAGGCGGCCACGCGGATCTTCGGTTCGAGGGTCCACGCCGCCCCCCGGTCCCCCACCCTACCTGGGGTGACCGTTGGTCCTGACTTGCGGCACCAACGATCATGGCGGCTGGGCTGTCAGAGGGTCCCTGCTGTCCATCGAGCCCCCCAGCGCGACGGGCCGGCCGGTGGGCGTTGTCGGAAGGCAGGTACTGCTGCCGGTGATGGATCCTTGGACCTCGCATGGGCTTTGCCAGGCACGCTGGTTGAGTCGCGGCGGCCTGCGCATGTCCGAGTGCCATCCCCTTGGGCCGTCGGAAGGCAGGATCGGCGGCCGGCGAGGATCGTGCGGAGGCCGCAACACCGTGGGTAGGTACCCGGCATGAAGCCAGGTAGGCGGACAGACACCGCGGGAGGGAATGACGAAATTCGTCGTGGTCTCAGTAACTGGCGTTCATGACAGCCTGTCCACCACAAGCGCGGAAGCGCTGGCGGCCTGGGTATATGGGAGTTGGAAATAGATTCCTGTGGCTGGTCGGAGGCCAGCCGCAGACCTAGTGTTGGAAGTCAGGAAGTGGGAGCGTGATACCTGGAGTGCAAGATGGCCCGGCCCCTCAGCAGCGGGCAGCGGTGGAGCTGTCTTTGCCCCTATGGAAGGTTGGGATATGTTTGGCGTCTGTGGAAGGGGGACCGCGTACGGCCGGTAGTGTGCGAACGGATCTTTGGCGGGAGGTTCAAACGCGTGGCAGCCGCAATTGCCACAACTCGAGTATCGACAGCTGCACGAGTTCTAACTACAGCGTTCCACCGTTGGCCAAGGGATGCACCACAATGACCAGCAGTGCCCTTGTCAAGGGGATTCCGGGTGCGCGACCAGAATGGTGCGCAGCGGTGTGAATATGTCCAAGCGCACTTTCACCTCCTCTTTCCTGATGGCAAACCTGTTGGAGGGACTCGTGTGGGTCGACAGATAAAACCTGCCTGACTGACTTGCCCACCGTCGCCTGTGTCCGTGTACAGGAGATCACCAACCCATATGTCTTCTGGTACGAGGCTGCAGTGAAGGCCGACCCTCCATTCATCCCTCTGGGGCTGGCGGCCTGCCAGGCATTCGCCATGCATTGTGTGGAGGTTCGGCGGTGGCAGGAGCTGAGGAAGCCAGGGTCTGTAAAGCATGAACCTGTGTTCAGCAACTTCAGCCTTCCCGATCATGAGGTGAGTGCCAAGGCGCGTGTTGTTGGCCCCATTGCCAATCAGGTTATGTGGAGGATTGACACTGTTTCGTTGCATACGCATATCCATCCTCTGCTATTAATCTCCGAGTTTGTCCATAGACCCTTTCCTTCCATAATTTCTGTAAACCGCACTTTGCAAAAGGAGTTGCAAATGTGGTGCAGTGCTGTAGTATCGCCTGCCCTTCGTTCGTAAGGGTGCGCTGTGCATCATTTGTTGTTATTAAGCCACCAAATGCAATGGTCACTCCCAAAACACTGAAGCCCACTCCAGGTGATTTCATCGTATTGCCCAGTGGGCTGCTGGGAGATATCATCAACGGTTTTGGCTCACTTCAGCCCTGCAAATTGGGACAGAATGCAGACTGAATGTCTGCTGAACCTGCCATTAAGTTTACATCGTTGCAGTTATTCATGGGCATCCCGGTTCTCATGAAGTGGCTGTGCTCAAGCACCAAACTACGGTTTGTATTTGGGGTGTGTGTTTCGAGGACACAGTGCCCTTTTTGAAGCAAGTGCAGCGCTGTTTGTGTTGGCTGCGCATTTTCGGTCTTGAAATGTCAGGCTGAAGTATAATTCGAGTAAAACAAATTTATTCCCACCACTGTTGCCAAAGCGCCAGTCCCACCACAAGTTGCAGCTTGGCGTATGCAGTGGAGGAACTCAGGCTTTACTTCCCGAATAAGCCTCAAGTCATTCCAGTCTCATGCCCTTATCCTGGCCTGCCCTGGGCACAGCATCTGTTTAGTCCTTATGGAGTAAAATCATCGAATGTGATAGGGCATTGCCATTTCACAGTTTGACAACATTGGATGCTGCTCATGTATGCAGGTGTGTGTTCTCAATTTCCTTTCTTGCTATCTCTGAACAGATTGCCAACTTGCAGTGTTCCGAATGCCTGCATCAACAGGCATCTGATATTATGGTGTTATTGTGACCAGCCAGGCTACCCTGGTGGGATCTTTGCCCCCTTCATCCCTGTCACAGCGAGGAGCTCAAGCCGAAGGAGCTGAAGAACGGCCAGCTGGCCATGGTGGCTTCCAGTGGATTTGTGATGTCTGCTCAGGTCAGTTGCTGTGCTCGCTCGCAATGCAAATTTAATCCCTGTCTCACAAGCTCGTGTTTACCCACGCGCAACTCCCAGTTCCCACAAACACAGGTTGAGCAGTTGATCTGAATCATACTTGGCTTGTGTTCGCATCAGGTTTCGCGTTTGAACCCACTTGCTGCGTTGGAGAGCCACCTGGACGACCCCCTGGGCTCCACCATCTTCTCCAAGTCTGTTGTCAAGCCCACTTCCTACTATGGCCCAGGCTGCGCCATCGCAGACTTTGTCAAGTTCTATGGCATTGGGATCCCCACCCCATGCTTCCTGGGCGGCCTGTGGCCATGGACCTTAGGTTTGGAGAATGTGTAGAGCACCTGAAAATGTACATGGTTCTGGAGTGGCATGTGGTTCGGGTTGGCGAGTCCTGAATGCAAGGAGAAAATTTATGGCTCCTTCACAACTGGATTCCTTTCTTGATTCCAGGACTGGCTCTCCTGGTCAACGACAAGACGATGTCCAAATCGGTTATCAAAGGGACTCTGGTCGTCCCCTAGCACTCCTCTATGGCCTTTTGGCCCTGTTGTATGAACAACAACACTGCCAACCGAAGGTCTCGGAGTGCACAAAGCATCGGCCAGACGGCTGCAAGTCGCACATTTGGCAGGAGCACTATCGCAAAAACGAACAACAGCACCACTGCTGCAAAAGGAACAGTCCGGGCGTTGTCGCAAAAAAGAACAACGTTGTGGCAAAAACGAGCAACACTGTCGCAAAAAATCGTGACCTTCTGGACATGTTGTAAATGTGGTGCAACACTTGACAACACCAATGCACATAGGTGATCATTCTGACGAGGGCGAGGTAACGTGTACTGAATTGGCAGTACCCAAGATGTCGAAAAGCGAACAAGATCATTCCCTCATCCAGCATTTGTTTGTCCACCAACATGTCGACACCTCTGTTGAGACCTATACCACTAAGAATTATGTCATTTGCTAAGTGGCTGGACCGTAGACCGCAAATCGTGGATTAGCATTGAATCCCCATTACCGAAGGAATGAACACGTGTTCGCGACGCCGCATAATGACCACCGCTTCACTGGGTGGATCACTTCTGCTTGATGGCTTGCGACTAGTGGGCATGTCAAAGTGTGAATCGCTGCTTGAGATTGAAAAAGTCTGAAAGTACCGAATAGCCATTTCTGTGATTGAATCCTGGTTTGGAATTTGGCTTTTGAGGTAGTTTTCGATCACACTCATGTTTGTTGAGGACAACATGAGCTTGATGAAAGAATGTCCTGCAATTCACATAGAGATGCCTTGGTCATAGTGTCTTGTCCGCAAGATGCAAGGGTGTGTTGTGGGGAAGTTTCGGACGTGTGTTTCCCGAAGCTTTACAGCATTGTGACCACCCTCTACTTTCACTTTGGATTGCAATATTTGTTGTACTTGCACTTTGCAGTGGGGGTGTTTGGAAATGACCATATGCAGCACCTGAGTAGTCAGAATTATGTTGTTTTGAATTCTGAGTGAAAGGGAAGCTGTGGCATGTTTCAGATGTGGGCTGCACCTTAGTGATGAGGTGGCATGAGGGTTGAATTGTTTCATGGGCATTTGTGATTATGACAATCCTTAGAGGTCGAAAATGGGACATTGTATCAGATAACGGAAATTGGCATGAACGTGACTGGTCATTTTAAGCGCACCCCAGCCTGTTGGGGGCGCAGCAACCTGTGCTGTAAACCACGCCTTGGGCTCTGTGTCGCCTGACCATGTGAGCGCCAATGCGTGGGATGGCGACCCCTCCAATCGCCTAGCTATTGCCGCTTCTCTGGCTTACTTCAAAGAGAACATGCCCATCGTGCTATGCATGATGGTGCGTCTCCTTCAACACACAACTGTCCATATTTGTTGGTGCAGCAAAATTACGCCAGGACTGGCAACTGAATAGCAACAGCCTTTCGTGCAAAATGTCGGTAAGGTCCGAAAGGCTGCACTTGTGCGCAACACCGCAATTATGTGTTTTTTTGGGCAAAACGGTTGTGCTCAAGATTGGCGTCAGAAAACAAGGCAATTTGTGCGCAACATCGCCATTTCTGAGTACACAAAAAGAGAAGAGGATGCATGTTCTATTGTTTTCCGTGACCCCCTTACCGACATTTTGCACGAAAGCTAGTTTAGCCAGCAACAGAGGCAGAGCAAAAGGCCGAGTCGTACAAATCATATGGTATGTTTGGCTTGTGTCGTGAGCCGAACTGCAACTCGATGTCCACAGGAGTTGAATGAAGGCTATTGGGCACTACCAGGGATAAGGATAATTGCCATCCAAGAATAGAGAATGAAAGTTGTGCAAAGTGTTGCAAAGGACTGCCGTTCATTTTGCTGTGTAGGGCAACTTTCCATGTTATGAATAGACACAATGGGTGAAAGTACGCATAAACAAGGCAAACATATTGACGCCTGAAGACATCGACGTGCCTGAGCGTTGAGGCAAAAATTGGGACAAAAGGTGAAAGATTCAAATTCAGAATGTGAATGCCCGCAATGCTTGCAATTTTGTGACGCCTGATGTGCTCCTACACTATCAGAGAGTGTCATGTTTGCGATGCCACATGCGACAGCATTTGACGCTATTTGATGCTTTCACACACATTTTTCCGCCTTCTCAATCAATGTGATTGCGCCTTTTCGCATCATACTGGCATCCCAGCTGTCATCGCAAAGATGCCATTTTCTACTGGTGCTGAAAGTATCTGATCAATAATATACTAGCAGATATTTTGTAAAACTACTTGCAGTGCATGCAAAAATACCATCATTGATGGACTTAGATAAAAGGAGACAAGTTGTAATAGTGTATGAGGTATATTAACACAGCGTATTAGTCGGGCTTGGTTTTTACATTTATGTTTACACTTTTACTTATACGTTTTTACGTGTGAAAACGTAAATTTGCAAAAGGGCCTATTTTTATATGGCTATTTTTACGTTTTTACGGCTGCCTGGGACGCCCAGATTACACGATGGAAGTTGCGTACAATGATCAGCCCTCCGCCGTATCCAACACCCACAACACAGTGTCCACCTCGCCCATGACAAGGGCGATGATGGTGTTTGACAAAAACTCGTTTTCTGCCCCTTCCAGGGCGTCAAGCTGCCACTCTCTGGAATCTATAAGTCTGTATGTACTATCCTTACGTACACCAGGCAATTTTTACGTAGTATTTACGTATTTTTACGCGTAAAAACGTACAAACGATCAGTTTTTACAGCGCAAAAACCAAGCCTAGTATCAGTAATGGTATAGTACGGCACAGTATGTTAATTACATTTGCCAATGATAAATCACTATAAGAGATCACATATTGCATGCAATGCTCAAAGTTCGCATTCTGTGGCTACGGACACAGGAGTGACTGCGTTTGGAATGGCAGATTGATTGCACGAACCACCACGCGATCAACACACTGTCCCAAAGCTGCGTTGCCACAAAACAGCATACAAATTGTGCAGCGCAAAATTCTGAAAGATGCTTGGGATGCACTTAAGACATCTGTTGTACATCAAGCAAATCTTCCTTGCCCCAAACTCCCAAGCCACTCGCACCAGTTCAGAATGACCGTTAGCTGCATTGTCGTGGGCACAGGCTGGCTGCTTATTTGTGTATGGAGGCCCATGAGGATTGCCACCACTACCTTGTGTCGGGGGCCTGCTCCGCTGCTACTGTAAAGTACTGACGGGATACCCAACTGCCCAGTGCAATAGCGTCAATTACCTGGACCATGAGGACCACAGCCCTCTGGATGTTGTCGAACGTCTCCTTGATCAGGCTCTTGGCTGCGCCTAGTTGGGAGACGTCCAGCTCCCAAAGGAGGCCCTTGGCCTCTGCCTTCGATTCGGGTTGCGGCTTAAACGCAGCCCGGGGGCCCACCGCGAGCGAGGCCTGACTGAGGAGATATGGGGTCGCGGCTGGCCACTTCGTGCCGAAGGCTGCAACCAGACCCGCGAAGAGCCTGCCCACAACCGCTCTATATATGGAGCCATACACCGTGGTGTATATTATATAATAGAACCCGTGGATGCCACCATCCGTGTCTTCGAATGTCGATGGATCGCGAAGGGCGTATATGATGCCTGGGTGAGCGGATCGATCCTTCGGTGTGCCATGTTGCATCCGTCGCAGGGAACGGGACAACTGCGCACGGGTGCTGTGAATGGCTTCCAGCCGTAAACCTCAATGGCCCGGCGCCTCTTTTGCAGGGTGCCCACGGCGAGTGTTTGGACCCTTTGGAAACGGGCGCGGGGCCTCTCCACAGCTTGCAAAACAGGTGCCAGCCTGTTGTGCAATATGTACAAGCACAGGCTCTTGCCCCTTTTCCAGGGTGCAGTCACGAGTATTTGAACCGTTTTGAAAACGGGCACGGGGCCCGTCCACGGCTTACAGAATAGGCGCCGGGCCTGTTGTGCAATGTTTCCAAGCACAAGCTCTTGCCCCTTTTGCAGGGTGCTGTCGCCGAGTGTTGGAGCCGTTTGGAAACCGGGCGCGGGGCCTGTTCTGCAACCTGTACACGCAGAGGTTCTTGGGCCTTTTGCAGGGCGCAGACGCCGAGTGTTTGCACCGTGTGCAAAACGGGCGCGGGGCCTCTCCACAGCGCCTTTTTTGCATAAGGTACAGGCCGAGTTGTGCACCGCTTGGACAACAAGCAAAGGCATGTTGGCAGCGTCGTGACGACGGCACATATCGCAACCGCTGTCTAGACTCCATAACAACAGTTGGGTCAGTCCCTAATGGACAACGCAGGAGAAGACACAACGGAGGGCAACCGCAACAAGAAGCCCACAGGCATCGTAAGCATGCGTGGTGATGGGGATGTGCTCGATCGACAGATCGATCCACGCGGGGATCGTTCAATGGTGTGCGCCTGTGCTCGGCCTTGTCGTGTGCTCCCGTGCCTTCGCTTTGCGGCAACCCGTGGTCGTATTCCTTGCCTGCTTTGCACGTGCCTGGGTTGTGGGATCGCTCCAAGCCGCGGACAACAGGGGGCTGACCGACTGACTGACGGTGCCTTGGGCGTCTTGCGGGATATGAAATAATGCTGAATTGCATTCAGCGCTGCTGCGGCGCTTGAAGTACTGGGGAACATAGCGACCCGTCTACATTTAGTGACCCCTTAACCAGCATGTCGGTGGGGTCCTGTATTGTGATGCAATAACATGTACGTATATTGGTAGTGGTTGCTGCCGATGGCTGTGTGGTGGGATGTGCCATTGCAACTGTCAAACTATTTTGAAACTGTTGACGCACATATTCCTCGGTTGGCATCAATTCGAAAACTATACTTCTTTGCTGAAGCAATGTCTTTGTCAGACAAAGAGCTCCGTGCTCGTAGCAGAAATGCCAGCAGTGATATGTGGTTTGTACATTGCACTAGCACCAAGTGTCATGAATATCGAAGGATCTCCTGCGCCAAGCAAAGAAAGCAGGGCTGGCGGTGGTGGACATCGTCACACTGTTGGCTACATACTTCGAGACTACCCTGCAATACAGAGGCTGGCACAACATACGAACACGGGTTAATGTAGACATCGATCCCTGGCTTCCAGATCTGTACGAAGTTCTCCGAAGGACCTTCCAGGACGTTGCACCCCAATATTCCACACTAAGAAGGCTTACACGATATGAAATCGAACTACTGGTTTTGGGCATGGAGAACAAACATGGTGTCAACTGGGCAGAGATACCAAACATCCGAAATAAGGTTTCAACATCCCTTCACAAAAATAGTCTGGCCTTTGGAGTCGCGCCCCCAGCATACAACTGCCCGAAGTGCGACCAGACAAGTCCATTCCCACACACAATGCATCTGGAAATCCCGCTATTGCTGCAGAGATGCCCGTGCTTCACAAACAACTGTGCCATTGCAGCGATGGAGAGTGCCCTCCCCATCATCGAATGCGCATCGGTGTTAAATATCTTGCCTACGAACCGGAATGTGGTGTATTGTGCAGAAGTTGGGTTCACCGGAGAGGGCAAAAGGACATCAGCCTCTGTTCTACGTTCCTGGTATGACTAGCGGAAAGGGGATTGCTTTCACAAGAGAATGTACCCGCTGCAATCTCATTTTCGACATGAATGGATATGTTTCTGGGGAGTCTCCAAAGAAGTGGACGTCGCCACATCCTCCACATGTCGAGACAACTTGGACGAAGGTGTGTTGTACTTTAGATTGAATATGAATATCCCTTGAGATAGATTACATCACATTGTCCACAAATGAATCCAACGAACGAACAAACACATATAACATAAGACAAACTGCTTCGGTCGCAGTCAGCCATGGCGTACTGTCCGTGAAACACGGGGAGCCAGTAACCCCCCAGCCCGCCAGATCACCAATCTACAGCAGCCCAACACCAGAAAGTAATGCCACCTGCTACCCCTTGCAGTCTTCCCTCCGTCTCCCACAGGGACCTGACGCTGATTGTCTCACGAAGCGGTGCATTCAACATCAACCATTGCTGCTCCATGGCAAAGTTGGCAATTGCTTCGTTGAAATGTAATGCCAAGTTGCAGGTTGCAATACAAGCCTTCTGCATGCAGTATAGCTGGAGTCTGCGAACAGCACCAGCTGGATGTTTGTTCATCATGGCACACATTGGCTCCTTTTACCTTCTTGTATGTGGGATGCTCGTCATCATCACCCATATGAACCGATTCCTTTGTACTTACAGGTTTCAACGGACACCTTTGTGCACAACAGCATTGTCCCCATCCACCGCATCCTCTTCAACATTGTGCAAGCTGGATTCAGCGCAGCATCAAGGGCAATGAGGGAATTGGAACTGGTGCTGTGCAATAATCGAGCTACCAGTGAGCATCTAACTGTCCATGCAGCAGTGATGGCATTGACGAAACCCCATGGGTATAGATTTGGAAAGTCTCGGGACCTTGAAATACACCTGGAGGCACACACACACACACACACACACACAGCCAAACACTTACTGAGTGACTGCCACCTTCAGCATTTCGGCCTAATTTTCCACTGCTGTGTGCAATGCAAGGCTCCTGCCAGACGGACACCGAAGTGCTGGGTGCACGATGCCAACTATCCAGAAAAGGCTACCAGGCAGCTTTCCTGAAGAGGAGTGTCCTGGCTGTGTTCGTTCAGCATTTCAAACATGCCATGCACAACATAAAGTTTATGTCATAAACTTGAACATGTCGCTGCCGGACTTAATGGCACAGGTCACAGACATCAAGTGTGTTCGATTGCTGGGCAGGTCCCATTTGCACTGTAGGGAAGGTATCAATCATACGCATTGTGGACGAGCATTCATGATCGATGGAGGGACTGCGCTATGGCGGAGTCGCTGTTCCTGTCTGAATGACAATAGAGCAGTTGTTGATGACATCCTGTCGGCTCCTGGTCGATCCAAATTAGAGGCACTCAGCAAGTATTGTCTATGTCAACCAAACCAGAAGGAGCCGAAGAGGAGATGCACTGTAAGCAACCACCACCCAGCGGACAAGCAGTTGACAATCACGAGTGACACAGTTTTTATAATTCTTGACTTGAATCGTTATTTTCCACTCAGCGAGGACCATTGGGCATAATGACAAAGATGTGGTAATTGCCTTTTGTCGATGCATCCCACACCCAGTTTCGGGACAACATCCTTTCCAGCCCTTAAATGCCATCTTCGGCCCCAACTAGTTCCTAGCCAGCTGCGCTCGTTTCCTGGCATCCCCACCCCATAGTTGCTGGCACCCTGTGGCCACCACCCATAGTAGCAGAGGTGCTGGTTGCACCTTGGGGTGCCAACTCAATGGCCACATTTTCAGCATCCTTGTGAGCAAGCAGTAAGCTGACAGAACTCTTACCGTACAGGAATGCATGCTCAAGCAACGCCCCACAGCAGCGGAACAAGGAGATGACAGTGCCGCCCTCACAGCACCTCCTCTTAACCATGAAGGACACCCTGCACACACAGCGACGAGAGATGAAGAGGCGACACAAGAGACTTCACTTACTACACTGACACGGAGGCATGCATGGCTCCGCAGCACGGATGGACAACTAGGCATGGTGGCGGACACGTGCCCACTTCGAGACAGCATACCACCAAGCAACACACCCTACAGGAGGATACAGCCTCCTCGACAATGCAAAAAGCAGCAGGCAACATGTCCAAGCACTGGCGGAAGCAGCAGTAGGGAAACCACAGGGTTTACTTGGGCCAAGGATTCTGGGAGGTCGAGGACATCTTGTACTGCTGGAACAACGACGATTCTCCACTGGTAGGGTTGACAAACTATGAACAGAAGGGCTTCCCATGCCACCAGTGTCTGATGGCCTCAATTCTCCTCAATTACTTCAGTTCAATCGATTCACTCAAGTCATTTCTGTTCCCTTTCAGTTCAGCTACTCCGCCCTTGGAGAGGTTTCTGCATGCAACACATCACACTGGTTGACCATGCATGCCTACATCAAATATGGCCAGTTCTAACCCACCCAATAAACTGCGCGAATGCAGAGCGACAAGAGGGAGTATGTGGTGAAATGGAAGAACTATGACGGCATAACTGTAGAGCCCCACCAAAACCTTAATGAACAAGCGCTTCAATACTTCCATCAGTACCGGAATGCTGCCGCCAAGGCCACACTCTCAGAGGTGGCTACTTTCAATATGGATATGCCATGGTTGCTGACTATGATGAGTATGTGGCAGTCATCCCTGGGTTGGCGTGTGGACCATTCAAACTAAATTGCATCATGCACTGGACAGATAAGTGAAGACCACCTGGACAAGGAGCCATATAAGTTGTTGCACAACAACAATGACAACTTCACAGTTGAAGTGGACAACACGGCCCTTGGGGATGGCGTTGAGGACATCGATCTCCCTCAGTTGACGCAAGACATGGCCAATGGGTTGAGGAAAGAGCTGCAGAAAACGAAACCAAACTTCCAGGGGAAATGCACAAAAACCTTTTTGAGATGGGCAAACAGGACAGGGGGTGTATTGTACATGTTCTGCATCTGTGGATTCCTCTTCCCCCCCATCGAGCTTCCTGATGGAGAATCCTTCACAATGGTAAGCACATTGCCACACACCATATATTCACCAACATTTCAGAAGCCATTCATGCCATTGGGAACATGTTCTCGCAGCCCATGTTTCAGGCCTGTGCAAACTGTTGTTTCAGCCCATTGGTTGTTTGTGGGCTTGCATGGCCGATATTAATCCAACCATCATGACATAGCTCCTAATCTCCACACCCCACACACCTCGCACATCATAGTCAGAAGTAATAATTTTACATGACCTCAACTTTCTTCGCCTTCTCACTATTGTTTGTTATTCTTCAGATATGAAATTAACCTCAGCTGTGTACTTGAAATTCACAGGTTCTTCTCGCCCTTCTGCACTGGTTCGAGGGCGTTGGCATTGGTGTCGACCAGCGGACAACACAAGAGGAGCAGCAGCTGTACATGGGTTACGATGCGATGTGCATCTTGGTACGTCTGGCAACCAATGTGCAAAAGAAGCTGATGAAGAAGGGAATAGACATCCCGGTCCTGAAAGAATTCCTATCCACGGCTGTCACCAAATTCGGTAAGCTATTTGCACAGAACTGCACGATTCGATTGTACCTATAGTTGTCCTTGGTGGCAAGATGTGGGACTAACAGGAATGTGTGTATTGCAGTGGATCCCTTTCACATGAAGGGGCACAAGGGGGCGTTCTGCTTTGCTCATTGCAACCCTGAATCTCATAGTGAGATCAGGGAGAAGAAACTCAACTTTAACATCGCAGAACAACAAAACAGGATCTACAATGGGTATGCCACTGCTTTCCGGTAAGCACAATAGTCTACACACAATACCCCTTTAAAACTAGTGCTTATTGTGCCTGCCCATTCTCGAATGACATATAAAACTCTGAAGCTCGTGCCCTCATGGGACAGTTATGTACCACAAACAAAAAATGACGAATGTTGTGCATGCAGTGAATGGTGTTGGTTCTTGTCTGGCAGGAGCTGCAGCCCAACAGTCTTCACATACCTCCTATTGGAGTTATGTGGAACCAAGCAGGAAGAGTACACCGGCACTTGGGACTCGATGTCCAAGATCCAAGTCCGCTCTCACGTGGCGATGAGGAAAGGGCGTGAAGCAAAACGCGCAAGGCAGGACCCCAAGGGCATTGAGGATAGAGGGCCAAAGTAGAGACAGACTACGAATAAGATTGTGAATAGGTCTGGTACAAGTAAGAACCCGCCGACCGCCTACGCGGTTGCACGATTCTGGGGAATAGCCCATCGGGCGGGTGGAGGGCGATCCATGGGACCCCAGTTCACAACAGACGTAATGTTGGGTCGTGCAGCAGGTTTGCAGTTGGGCAGTAGTGCGGTGTGGTGCACGCAATTTTTAGCAAAAGTATGTACTCAGCGGCAAGGGCAGGTGATGTGCGCACACAACATCTCTGCAAGGCAGCATTCTGCTGCCACAAGGGGCCATAGCTCAGGAACACAGAACCACAGGAGAGCACAGCCATGGCCCTTGGTGCCAGAAAGTCTCCCACTGTGGCAACCGTATTGTGCGCACATAGTATGTTGAGTGAAGTGTTACACTCCGAGTGCGTGTTACAGTGCTTGCGCAATAGCCGCAGAGGTTGCGGTGATGGATGGGCGACGTGTGCGCAATATTCCCGGGCTTGACTGATCGTCACACACCCCGGCTCAATTCACAACTGCTGTGCATGCAGCGCACATCTGCCACACGACCCCGGTCTTGATGGCGATGCAAAGCCATTGAACACAGGTGAGGCTTCAGCATCGCACCGCGTTCGGCCTTGCCGCTCGCTGCCTCACAGTCTGGCGTGTGCGTTCGTGTCAGAATGCCACTACGCAAGCATCGTCTCGTTGTCCAATCGTGATGCGATGAAACGGGCGCTCTGTCCAATCATTCACTGGTGTGGTTACTATGTGCTGCGCGCGCGACAGCAACAACAAGCTGCAGAGTGACATACGGCTGACCTTGTGCAAATTTTCAGAACTGCAGGTCTTGTCTTGACAATGTGCTCGGCTGTACTCTACAAGTCCCCACCCCTGCATCTCTTCCTGCCTGCTTGTGCGGCTGGCGGTGCATGTGCTTGTAGTGTGCCTGTGCAGACACCAACTGGAGTCATCAAAGCATTGGATTCAGCAACAATGCAGCCAAGCACTGGACTCCACTCTACAGCATCCATAACATCACAATACGCTTTCCGTACGCCTGTGTGCAGTGGAAAATACGAGTGCATTGGCTGAATACACATCTGGGTGTTGTTGACAGCCAGCAATTAGACAAGAGCTGCACATTGCCCACATTGGATGCAGTACCTGGGTATGCAGCTAGAAGCACAATTCGTCAGCATTCAGTGGCTTGGTGCAACAACAGCTGTGCAGCGCGTATGTGTACATGCATTGGACAACCACAAGCATTTGCAGACAGTTTGTCCCATGCCTACAGTGTAGGACTCCCAATTGGTGCCAGGCATGCCAATACTGCCTGACATAGCTGAGCATCGACAGCACCTAAGGATGCGCATGGAGCTCCACGCAGCCTGTTAAAAAGAGCATTGTGCACATTCGCAAAGCGAACCGCGAAGACGACACCGCCTGCTCCGCATGCCCACCCACGAAGTCGTGTGCGGAGGTGGATCACTGGTGCCACCCAGCAAACCACTGCCAGGATCAGCACAGGTGGCGAATCAAGCAGTCGATTCAGTAGGGATGCATCAACTGCAATGGCTGGCGACCTCAAATGGCACCGTGCAAAACTTACCACTGAACTTACACCAGATTCTGCATAGGTGTGGTAACTGTCCGCCAGCGAGCTTGTCTAATGGATAACTAAACCACAATTCTGTTCACCCATGTTCACCCAAAATAATTCCAATTGCATACCCACAACTTCCATCATCATAGGGAACGGGCGGCAGTTGGCAAGCACTCCACCCAAACCCAAATCCATTCATGCTCATGGGTATTTTCCAAAGCAATTGGTCTCACGACGAAATAAACTCGTTAGTGTACTCAGCACTTCCAGCATCAAGACAAAGGGCCAGCAGCTGACAGATTGTGACGCATGGTAGGAAGGTGGCCATTTAAGGAATGATGGTGAAACAGAGAATCCAATATCATGGTACAGGGGCAGCAGTTCACACGCATTCCACTAAACCTCAAACTGCTGTGCTCAGCAATACCAACGTCACAGTGAGCAGCTAGGTAGTCGATGAACATTTCCCCAGCCCCCAAACCACCCATACACAAGTTTCTTCTTGAGTGAAGTGGCTGCCAGGGATTTATTACCTTGTGCAGTTAGCACTTCCGGCATCAGGGTAATTCCAGCCATGTGTTGCTCCCCGCACGACGCCACACCCTCCACCCACTTTCGTGTCCCCTCACCGGCATTGGAGGGATGCAGCTCCATGTGGTGGGCTATGATCCAAAGCAATTTAAACTGAAATGTTGTTTGATAGGATCCAGTCACACGCGTAGACCCAACTCGTGGAAGGATAACTCGTTGAATGCAAGACACCGTGAACGCCGAACTTGACTTCAGCATAGGGCTACTGAATAGGTACAGCAGCTGTGCACTCTTGTGTCAATCGCATGGCAGAATTGTACACCGTTGGCGCACCACCAACCAAGTTTCGCGGGAACTGGCAAAGTCGCCCGAGTTACAACAGCAAATGATTGCACCCAGGAACCGCTGACTCGACCTCGCTGAAAGAAGGTGTGATTCTCTGTTTTGACTTATTACCAAGGACTGAAGCAAGGGTGCGCTCCCTAAAGCCACAGCACCGCAACCTTCACAGTCGAGTTGCAATCTCCATGGGCTGCCACACGAGTAAGCGAGACACAGGTACAGGCTCTCACCACCCCACCTCCGCCATTCCCTCCCGTGGTGTCTGTCCGCCCACCTGGCTTCGTGCCGGGTACCTATCCACAGCGTTGCTGCCTCCATGCGATCGTGCCTTCCGACAGCCCAAGGGGTTGGCACTCGGGCATGCGCGGGCCGCCGCGACTCAACCGGCGTGTCCGCCAAGACCATGCGAGGTCCAAGGATCCATCACCGGCCGCCGTTCCTGCCTTCCGACCACGCTCACCGGCCGTCCCGTCGCGCCGGGGGGGCTCGGCGGACAGCCCAGCCGGCACAATCGTTGGCGCCGCAACTCAGGACCACCCCCAACCTGGGGGGGGAGACGGGGTGCTGACGTGGACCGCCGATCCGCCGAACCGCCGAGCCGCCGAGGCCTAAGGGAGGGGGACATGGGGCCCTGACGTGGACCGCCGATCCGCCGAACCGCCGGACCGCCGCGGCCTAAGAGGAGGGGGGGTGCCTAGGGGGGAGGGGCGGGGTGCTGACGTGGACCGCCGATCCGCCCATCCGCCGAACCGCCGAGGGCCCGGGGGGGAAGGGGGAGGGGGTGCTGACGTGGACCGCCGAGCCGCCGAGCTGTCGGGGCCTTCGGGGGGGGGAACGGGGGATGACGTGGACCGACGAACCGCCGAACCGCCGCAGGGCCGCCGGGGCCGCCGCGGCGCCAGGTTCTGGACCGCTCTCATGCATGGCCTAGCATTGCCGTCCGCACGCCAATTGCCACAACAGCAATGGCCCCTGCCCAAATGCGCGGTTTGTTGTTGCCATCCCCGCAAGGGCTCAAGTCAAGCCGCGCAGAACTCCAAAGCACTGCAGCGCTCTGTTGTGCCAACCATTGGCGACCCCGGCAACTTGATGCCAATCAGCGCACCCAATCAATCCGCCAAGCTTTTGGGGCCCCCGGGCCCTGGAGTGAAGATTTGGAAAGCGGAGAGTGGGGGCGCAGCTCCCATCCGGGTCGGGGGACGTGCTTGAACACGACCATTGGGTAGGCCACGGACCTCCGCCATCATGATCCCGTGTCTTCACGGTTGTTGCAGAAGTCAATGCGGGGGTGGATGGGTGCGAATAACTCCCTCGGCTATGACTGGCCCTCCCGCTAGGTTGTGGAGCCCAACGGGGGCAGGGACACGGCTTTTTGACATCGTGTCGATGGTGCTCAGCATGCACCCGTGCTCGTCGTCTGCATTTTTGATTTGTTCTCGTGGCCCCATATGCGCCCACTGCAAGGCACCGATGGTGCATGTGCCGACCGTCCGGAACAGCAAATCAATGGTCAAAATTGCATTGTGCGTTTGGCTTTGCCACGCAACAGTTGTAGAGGCCCGCGATGGTGCTTAACAATCGCCATCGGCTTGGCCACTGCGGCGCAGACTGCAATTGCCACACCATACGCCCAACTGCCAAGGGCCAATGGGCCCAAGGGTGTCACAGCGACAGGGCGGGTGTTTGCGCACAAGGGCGGGCCACCCATCGTGGTGGTGAACTGCATCTTGAAGGCGGTAGGATGCGGGGGACAGTCTCTGTGCAAGGCCTCGGTTGTTGTGCCACTGACTATGATTGCACACACGCGTGAGCTAGGGAAACGAAATGCAAATGCCATCATTCAAAAAAGGTGCCTCCCTTTCCATAAAGGAAAAAGGAAATTATTGCTATAGGCTCTGTTAAATAATATGGGGATGACAAAAGTGCAGAACGTTGGGGCTGAAGGCCCTGCTTCTAGACTGGTCTAATATTATAAGCTGGGAACATGGCTAAGAGCGCCCCGGAAATGAATTTTTGCACCCTGGAAATGAAGTTTTTAAAGGCTGACTCAGTGTTCTTTTGTAGGAATCAACCCCTGTGATAGGGGGTTTATGTGAGTGGCGGGGCTCTCTGAGTCAGGTGCCATGGGCATGCGTCATGTGGGTTGGTGGTTGTGCTCGAGGGTGGCCGACGGGAGGTGCGCAGCTATCGATGCCGCAACTGCGGCATGCCGTGCGCCCTTGCACTCAATGCGCCATCTTACGGTGTGATCCCGTGCCATAGCATCGGCATTGACGGCCATCGCCAGCGCCGATGGCCACAACGGGGATGGCTTGGGTCCCCAAGCTCAACGGTCGCAATTGCAGCCCTACATGAGGGATCCGGCCAAGGCGGGGAGCTACCCCATATCCATGAACACTCTCTGCCGTGGCAGCTATCTGCACGGCAATGGCGGCACGCGAAGCAATTGCCGCCCCTCAAGGCCCAGTCTTTAGGGCCCCAGGACCATGAGTGAATTTTTTAAAGGCGGAGAGTGGGGGTGCAGCTCCCACCCTGGTCGGGGGCCATGCTTGAGCGTGAGCGCAGGCTGGAGCATGGACCTGTTACGCGCACCAGCCTGATGTGGGAGACGTCCTACTAATGGCCCTTGGTGTGGGGGACGCCCTGCCCAAGGCACGTACTATTCCTCACCCAATGTAACCTTTATCCATATTAGGATACGGGAGTAGGAGGGGTGGTCCCGCCTAGGTGCCCTGTAAGGACCTAGGTGCCCGGCGAGGCGGGTCCGCGGCTAAAAGAGGGCAGGAACCCCACACCCACATCCTATTCGTAACAATTGGTTTCGGAGCCGCCTGAGGGTGGCGGCCACGCTTCCACCTGGGAGCGCGCGAGAGTACAAGACGCCGAAGCCCTTCCCCGGCCTCCTCCATGGAGGCCGAGGAATCGGAGGAACAAGCCCGGGATGGGCAGGGGGAAGAACAAGCCCGGGATGGGCAGGCGATCGATACAGCCCGGGATGGGCAAGGAACTGAACAAGCCCGGGATGGGCCAGGAGGTGTAACAGTCCGGGAGGACATGGCTGGACCCTCCACAGCCACATCGGTACCCGCAGGGGAAGATGAGCCGATGGAAGAAGTGGACACCCCGCCGGCGGCGGAGAAGACACAGGAGCAAGATCAGGACGCTGAGGCGGCGGCGACGTTGCTGAAGATCCCTGGTATCAAAGAGCTCCTGCAGAAGATGGCGGATACCGCGGCCGAGAAGGCGAGAGCGAAGCGGGATGAAGAGACCGGCGAGAGGATCGCCTCGCTGGAGATCGCCGTCAACAAGGCCAAGAAAGAAGCTCGAGAAAAAGAGCTGGCCATGAAGAAGGCGAAGCAGCAGAGCCGCGAGGCACAAGAAGCCAAAACCTCCGCCGAAGACCAGGTCAAGGCGTTGAGTGACCGCCTCCTGAAGCAAAAGCAGCGGGCCCAAGAGGCAGAAGAGAGAAGCGCCCAACAGGTGGTGCCAGCTGTGAGGGCCCCCAGTCCGTCGGAGCTGCCCATGCCAACCATTCCGGAGGAAGACTGGAAGGTTGCTGGCAAGCAGCGCCCCAAGCGGAAGAGTCCATCGCCAGGTGAGCGGCCGATGGAAAGTGAGAAATCTCCATATCAAGGCCGGGAGGCCAAAGCCTTAGGGCGAGTTGAGAGAATGCAAGGCCGGAAGGTCAAGATCCCAGAGCTACGGCTCAAATCCCAGGTGCATGTGAGAACACCTAGTGGATCGGACGGGACGGGAGATGAGTCGCTCACAGAAAGCGCTCAAGCTGTTTGCGGAAAAAGTCCGCCAAGGCCGGGAGGCCATAATTGGAGCCCTCGGAGGCCTGCGCTACCAGAATGGGGGCCGGGTGAAAGCTCAAGGGTGCCGGAGTTCGTTCCAGACACTCGAGATCCATATAGCCGGCAACCACCGTGCCGTGCAATGTGGACAAAGTTCCACAGTGATCTCGTCGATGAGCTTGACGAGGGATGGCGGATGGCCGCCGACCAGTTTGGAGAAAGGTTAACCACCGCCAGACTGGTTAGAATACAAAGGTGGTATGGTCGTGGAATGGCAGATCAAATTGCCAAAGAGGACCCAAATTGGCCAGACAAGATGGCCTTTGCGTTCAGGCATATCCCGGAACCATGGGACTTGAGCGAGGGGAGTCCAGAGAGACCAGACCCTAATGATCCCCACGAGCGGTGGGAGGAGATCTCGGAATTGTCGTTCTCGTCATGTGCTTCTCCTTTGCCGGGTGATATGTCAACCCGCGCACAAGTGCATAGAATGGAAAAGGAGAGACGACGCATTCGGAACCGAGATCGGTTCGCTCGTGCCAAGAAACTAGACGAGCAAAAGGCCAGAAAGGCCAAACAGCGGAGAGAGTTGAAAGCGCTGCGATGTGAGCGGGATCGTCAATTGAATCCTGAAAAGTATGAGCGTAAGCGAGCTCACAAACGCCAGCGCAAGGCTGAGATCAAGCGGTTTTTCTCCGCAGGAGGCAGCCAAAAGGCGCAGGCCTAGAGGTTAAGCCGCCGGCCGATGAGCTGGACCCGGCCGAGCAGGCCAAGGCCTTCGCCCGCATTGTCATGAAGGAGGGGACCTCCAAACGCTGGGCAGATCAGCAGGACAGTAGCGGCAGTGACAGTGGTGTAAACCACCCTGCCCGCTTTGTCCCCACCCAACCGGAACAGGCATCGCCATCGGTTGTGGTGACCAGCGGTCCCAAGGCGGAGGGTACGCCAGGGAAGGAGTCCCAGCCTAGAGAGGCAGAGGCGAGAGTACAGCCTAGAAAGGCAAAGGAGGAATCCAAAGGCCCGCAAAGGCCAGTTTCAGGTAATCATCCTGTTGAACTGTCTTTGCTGCGACCTGTTGTGAAGAATACACAGATGCGTAACCGTGCAGAAGTGGGTGATTCTGCGGGTAACGATGAGATTGTGTATCTCGGTTCAGCAGGTGAACCTGCCAGTCCAATTCCCCGGGAAAGACGGGAGACCTATGAGATCCTGCAGAGA
>CAJHUC010002436.1:0-12234 GCA_905146915.1 Ostreobium quekettii | reverse complement strand
TGCTGCTTTGTTGGAAGACTTGCCACAGGTAGCCCTCCAGGTTGCATTCATCATTGTTATTGAGGAAGATGATGGGTGGGCAATCACAGGAGCAATGGCATCTTTGACGCTTTCAATAGCGGACGCCATGGTGAAGCTTGTATTTCCTCCTATCCTACAGCTGTTGATGGGACACCAGCGTGGCATGAAACATGCTAAGGCAATGGCAAGGAGGTGCGAGTGTTGTGGTCAGCTGCTGCCTGAGAAGGAACCTCTTGAGGAAGGATTCCCTAAGAAGGATTCGTTGCTAGAGGAGAATGCGGAGAACTGATGATACTCTGTATTCCACAAGATCTGTGAGCTTATGCCATCGATGCACATATGTATTGGAAGACATTGTGGAAAGCAGATGTGTCTAGGGAATTTGTATTCCTTCAAGTGTGTGTGCAACATGCTCAAAAGGCCATGAAGATGTGGTGGGCATATAATGTGTGTGCATGCAATGTTTGTTCTTTATATTGTGTGTTGCTTCCCATGCCTTTTCCTTGCCAGATGAACAAGAATTGAAATGCATTGCCTTGAACTATACCTTATATGCGCAACTCGACAACAGGACAAATAGATACTGTGCTTTCAGCCACTGGAACAAACTTCCGCCTGAACCAAGGAGTCCAATTGCAGTGGAATCATTGCTGCAGGTTACCGCAACATTCAATCATGTGCGCTGACCCATGCCTATATGCACATACTTAAAGCTGCCTAGGCAAGCGATATGGTACTATATTGTAGCCAGAATGGTGCCAATGCCCATCGATTTTATCCCCCAAAGGAACACAGGCCATGGCAGAAAGTCTCATGGTGCAAGGTGGGATGAAGAAAGACAACGTTGGCAGTCAACCATCAATGAAATCGAATCGGCAATCCGTCAATCAACGACCCGAAGCAAGAACGCCAGGCACGAATGAGGCACTGAGCAACTCTGTGCTGTAGGAATCGCCCCATCGCGCAGAAGATGGCAGCGCTAACATTCACAATGTATGTGACACTAAAGAAGTGATAAACGACTTGGACACGCTCGATGATTTGCCCGGTTCTGAGATTTTCGATTCTGAGCATCTTTCCCAGGAAATCCACCAGCATCACCATGATTCCGCCAGACAACCCACGCATCTACCAACGAAAAGAACCGCCTTCGCCACCACAGCCACGCATGCAAGCGCAATCTGCGTGCCAACACTCAGCGATGCGTAATCTCCGCCGTCCGTCATGGCAACACTGAGGAATCCCAGCATCCTTCCACACAGAATCCTTCCACACCCGGCGTCCGACACCATCCCCCGCTTTTGCAGCCCAGGCAGGGTGTTCGCAAGGCTCCACACAGCAACTGCGCATCCGCGATCGGTCCACGATCGGTCCACGCAGCCTCAGAACTCTGTTAACGCGCTTTCAGTCCAATGGAGGGCATCACACACCCGAAAATAGCTGGCTCTCGGGTTCATGGACACCGAGAGGGGGTCTCACAAACACACAGACATAGGGGCCTTCGGAGATCTGCCATGCAGCATCCCCAACGTCTTTTTTATTACATAATTAATATCGTATACGACGTTTTGTCTTTTCAGTGCGTCTCTGACATAATCCCCATTCACATGCTCTGCGCTCCCAATCAGAACCGCGCCCCCATGTCGGCCCTGTGTTTTCCTTTCAATCTTATTACAATTCCATGTCAAATCCCAGTACCACACACTACCTATTCCCGTACAGTCGTCCCAGCGATCAACGGAACGTCTGACACCCCGGCAATACGGTATGTTGTGCACGGACATTTCCAATTGAATCTACCTGCTTTCGCAGTTTCCTTGTTGGTTCTATGGAGCAGGGGACAATTACAATCTAAGGAACAAATGTCGTGGCGGCATGCACACCGCTCTGAGGGGGGGTGACGCGGGGGGATGTGCAGGGACCCAGAACCACGGTGTGTCATGACCCGCTCGTTGCATAATTTGTTACACGCACTGACTTTAGGCACTTCAGCCATCCCATCAACCAGCGTCGGTGCGTTGACATTTGGAAGCAAAGGCACTCGCCTTGCTGATCGTATCGGTGGCCGTTTCAGAATAATGATATATAAATGTGACGACGGCAGGCGGCCAATGCCGTGGTCCCCACTATATAACAAATTGGTTTGATACGCTTTGCCGCACCATACACTTTTTTGGCTCGTCTTTTCACTGCGGAAGCGTCGGACAAAGTTCCATATCCTGCACATTGGGGTCCCCATATCCTCGCCCATAACCTGGATATCAAGTACGCCATGGCGGGATTTGTGTATCCCATACTGTTCCTGTTCGAGTATGCTGGAATCTCCAATGCATACAACGGCCCAAACAGCCGAAACAGCTGAACACTCCAAACACCCAGGCACCCTAAACACTCAAAACGTCCGAAATAAAAAATGCCCCCCGCCTCCATTAGGGTACTTCCAGTAAGAATTCTCACTCTGTCTCAGTATGCTTTTCGCCGCGTTCCTGAGGTTCAACAGCCTTTCTGGTTTCTTGCTTTCGCTTCTGGCATCCCAGGTGCCATTCGCAGCTAGTGAGCAACTCCTCGAGATACGCTTTTTTTCACCCTTTCTTTGACATGGCAGGTCACAGCAGTTTTCTATGCAAAATTTCACATGAGCGAATCGCGCTGTTAGCTCCACTTGGCTGACCTGAATTCTTCACGGGTGGGCAGTGTGTGATTGTGTATACTGGAGGAGACACTAAGCCCGTTTGAACTTAAATTCACGCTGGGTGGTGGACAGACCCATTGAGCTCAGCCAGGACGTAATTGCACCGGATCGGCACGAGTCAAGAAGAGTGCCTAACCGCCCCCAGACGTACAAGGAATCATCGCGAGTGCTCGTTATTTGGGCACGCCCGCAGTACTTAAGCACAGTATTCTTGGTAGATATGCAAAAACAACTGGCGCCCCGACGCCACTGTTGAAGATTATCTGCACGATCGTCTTTTCCACCTCGGTTGCGTGGCAGTGCTCCGCAATATGGTTGATGCAATGTGGCTATACTATTTGCTTCATTACAAATACGCGAGACAGGCGACGACTATCGTCTCGTTATTAACGCCCTTCAACCGCACTGGCAGAAAACGTCATGTTTGTGATGCCAGCTGCGATGCCATTCTGACACAAATTGATGCCGTCACAGCGAGTGCGATGGCATAAAAGGGGCTGCGATGGCATCGATTTGTCTCAAATGGCATCGCATTTGGCATTGCAAACAGTCTGTTTTCTACTGCTGTCAATGCACAATCAATTCCCTTCTTCACCATTTTATTCTTCTTTTATTCTACACATCCGTACCCCATCATCCAACATAAAACGTACACCGTAGTATAATAAACCCTTCGGCATACCGACGCGACGCTGGGAAAGTTTTTGCAGAGCAACGGAAACGTTCAAGCGATCCTCCTCCTGAGAATTGCCAAGAGCGAGAAAGGTTCTGGAAATGAAAGTGCCGCCAAGACTTTAGCGCCTACTACTAGGCCCAGAACGGTCTGTGCGTTTGCACCCGCATCTGATCCAGGCCAATTTCCCACAGGGTTGGGCCCGAATGGGCGACGGCCTTGCTGGGGGGCCAGCGGCATTGGGGCGATGCCGCAGAAATGCTGTTTCGTGGCCGCAAAAAAAGAATGGAAGAATGCGGATGGCAGAGGCGCCTTAAACGCAAGCCTGAGGGCGTTGCGGCACAGGAGGGGAACAACAAACCATCGTTGCGAGCAGTGGATCGAGTCCCATCGCTTTCAATACAACGGCCGCACATACTGAAGATGAGAAAAAAAATTGCACGCCATGGACGTTGGCGGAGTGCACTTTAATTGTGCGTTGGTCACACTTCAGAGGTTACAAACTGCGCCTGCTAGCGTCCATAGCTGGCTGTCCCATCCAGTGCCTTCTGTTTGACACGATCAGCAGGGTCCCGTTGCGTCGTTCCTCGAGCTCGGGGCGACACAGAAACTTTGAGAAGGCCATAAAGCCACTCATTCTCATAGCGTGCCACCACTTTTATCGAACGATCTAGCAACGTTCCTATACCCACCTACACTAACGCTCATGGCTGTCCGCTTCCATCCAACACCAGCACTTCAAACGACCATCGTCCCGTTCAGCAGGGTAGCCTTTGCGCCGCTTCCCAAGGCCACCCAAGCTCTTCCCCTACTCTTCTCGTCCTTCCAGGCGTGATGCCGAGGGATAAAGAAAATCAACGACGCTGAAGGGCCGAAATGCAGAGGAATAAACCCCCATAAAATCGGCGCAAAAATTTAAAGATGCCGAAGGGTTTAATATCCTGCAGCAGTTTGTACAAACGCAAGCAATAGCGGAGGTTCCTGAAATTTCGGCAGCTTCGAAGGCATGCCGTCATGCTTTATATTTTTTTATTTCACTGCTCCTGAAGAGCAGGTTTGCAAGTATCGTACGGAACGCTTCGCGATCGCACGTGCCTTTCAATGAAAACTTGTGTACTGCTTCAACTTGTAGTACAACAGCGGGTTGCTAGTACCACGGGTCTCTAGAGAGAGGCTGCGTGCTTGTGGGCGATTACCATGGCGTCTTAATGGCGGCGGGGCACCTTCCTGGCGTATTTTGATGCTGGTTCAATTATCCAAACTCTTACCGTCACGGTCCCCCTCCCCCCCTCCCCTGTCTTACCCTCGACAGAACGCTAAGCGTGCTGAAATCAAATGAATCTCTTCCCTTAGAGCGAGAGGGGAGCAGCGGGTCAGCTTAATATCAAGTTGGTATTTGCATGATGAAGCTGTATTCTCTAAGGCGAGGTTAGCACATCTCTATAGCTATTGTCTGAAAAATAGTTTCCCTTTTGTGGCCATGGCAACGAGTGCGCCCCAAGCCACAGTATATTTTAAACTATCTGCAGCAATGCCGCAGTCAGAATATTCCACGGGCCCCGCAAATATCACGTGTTGAAACCGCCGTTGGACATGTGCATAATGACCACAATGACTGCACATGACTAACAAAAAGTCGGCCCACCGGGTGTCAGCACACCTCAGACCCGGTGGTAATACTAACACGAGGCAGCCATTCTAGCGGTCAGAAATAACACAGCATCACAAAGGGGGCAATTCCCTGGGCATCCTGTCGGCCTATGCTCTCAAATTCTCATTAAAGAAGCAGATGCAGACTGATTGATTGCTAGCTGCAGTTACTAAATAGACGAGGAAATTACAAAAGTGCACCTGGGACAAATATGTTGGGCACTTAAGGCCAGAGCTTCAATGTGGCTGCGAGATAAACGACAAGGGCTACAAGGGCCGGCACCACGATTTTCGATAATTTTCGAAGAAGTAAATTTCCATCAATCTGTTCTAAATGCTCCCCATTGCCTGGGCCATGGACATGCTGTGGGTGTGGCAACCTGACGCCTGCAATATGTGCTTGCACGCTGAGCACCGTGTGCTGCTTATACAAGCCGCGCCGGCACTGCCACACCGCCCTACTGCAGCTGCCCAGTCAGCCTCCTGCGCCTGGTGTGTTCGACGAGGACTGCCGCCTGCATGGGGTGCGCCTTGAAAGAGCTGGTTTCCTACAGCTGAGAGCAGAGCGTTGCTAACCCGGCCCCTACAAGGCCGGAGCCCGGCGCCTTCCATGCGCATGGCGCTCCTGTGGGGTAACCCGGCCCATGAGCCACCCGCACCCCAGTTTCGAATTTCCAGAACTACCCACTTTTTGAATCCAAAGTCAGTTGCATTCTGCACATTACACGGCAAGAAGGTTTTGAGGATTGTTGTTTGCCCGCAGCCGAAGTTTCCTGCCATCTTTCAGTATTCAAACAGGTCTTGATAGTGCAGCCAGAAGATGGCTGCAGTTTTAAAAAGTTCAATTTTCCATTCAGTTTTTGATATTCGGATTTTATCGTCTCCATACAGTAGTATATTTGTTTTGAATTGGGAACAACTTAGAATGCGTTTTCATACCTACCTGCAGCTCTTGTTCCACATATGTTCTATGGTTGTGCGTTGTTGCAGCGTGGCTGCGTGTTTGAATTCTCCAGTTGCCTCCACATATATTGTGCCGTGATGGATCTCCAGCCACCCATAGTGCAGCAGGGCTGGGGAGCAAATGTTGCCTTTTTCGTGGTGTCCAAGGTGTTGGCAGCCTAGTTACTTTATAAGATCGTGTGGATTGTCTCCATGCGGCGTAGCCGCTTGGTGTCGCTGGTCCGTTCCCAGCGCTTTTGTCGTTGGCTTGGGAGCGGGACGTCCTCGTTAGTCGCATCTCTGGGGTGCTTGTCGAGCAGCCTCTCCTCCCGCCAGCGGACCGGGCTGTCCAGAACCGCCTGGTTGGCCTCAATGCTCCCGCGCATTCTCGCATAAGCAGTAGCCCGGCCGTCCGGTCCCGCCGGAGTAGTGGCTCTGAGGTCCATCGGGTTCAGCGAGCTTCGGGTCGTCGAGACGGTAGACAGTGATCTTGGTGCTGCGACATTGAACAGAAAGGCGGTGGACAGGGCCACCAATAAACTTATAAATAGGGCGCGGGTCCACTGCCCGGAACCCTGCTGTCGGGCGCCAGCTTGCGGAAGTGCGGCGGTCGCTTCTGCTCCACTTTCTGTCACCGTTTCCTGCTTCGACGAGTCGGACGTGGCAACTCCCTGGTTGCCATCTTCACCCTGTGTTGACCTACCGTTTTAATTCGTCGTTTCAATAGTATAACGCAACAGCGAAGTCTTTTCCTCGCGTGACGCTTCCTTGAGTCGCTCATCGTGTCCTGTGCGACTGCTCGAGGGGCGTTTGCTTCCAGTCGGTCCCCGCGCTCGTCGCTTCCTCGCGGTCCCTTGGTAACAATTATTTCTTCGTCTTCTGTGATCATTTTGGTCGTGGGAAGAAGCGGTATTTCCTTTGCTTCCTCCACAAGCAACGTCACCAAACTCGCCCATTTCTGCCATTTCGCTCACGGTACTCCCGTGATGGGTACAATGGATTGTCAAGTCATCACGGTCGTCAACTGCAATCTGACGGGGAGGTTGGTTCTCTAGCTCCTCACTACCGTCTATTTGAAGCGGTTGCTGTTCATCAAATTCGTGCTTCTCTCTAGCCGCCTCGGGACACCATTCTTCCTTCCCTGTGTCACATGGTTAGGGCGCGACTATGTCACAATCCTCGGGAGATCGTTCCCACGGCTTGCCCGTCCTTGTGAACTCACGCAGCTCATTGGAATCTTCCTCTTCCGTGCAGTTTAGGGTCTCCTAGTTCGTAGTAGATTTGCGGTTGGCACAGGGGGTCGTAAGGTCGTCAGGATAATCAAAAATATCCTGGCAGGGGGCACGGTCTTCCGGTTCCTCAGCGCTGTTTATTTGGAGCATTTGGCAGTCTTAGCGGTCGTTCCCTTCTTCGTTGCCCTCTGGGTAGCTCGAGTAATCCACTTTTGTGGTCATTGTTTGTGGCTCCCTGTAGTTTCCTTGGCCGGTGCCCTGGCTGTTGCGTGGCTTCCGTGGAGTCTTACATGGTGGCGTTTGGTATAGTGTAGCTGCCATCACTGGCCGTATGATATCTTGGCCTATGGTCATCTCGCGGGTGGTTCAGTCGATTTCGGGCCCCACTTCTTCCAGCCATGGTAGTCCTAGAATTAGGTCGAAAGTCCCCAACGGTACTTCTACCGTAGTTAGGGACATCTCACAGCTTCCCATAACGAGCCTCAGTCCATGACGCCTCACAGCGTCCTCCACCTTGCTCCCGTCCACCAGCGTGACGTCCAAATCGTTGGTCGTCACGCGGCACCTTCATATGCGTTCTTCCGGTAGTATCCCTTTCGCCACAAAATTGCCCGTAGCCCCAGAATCCACCAGAGCTCGGATTGTTCGTCCTTCCAGCTTCCCAAAGTAGCTTAGCAACTTCAGAGTGCCAGCGCGTGCTTCCCATGTATTTCCGCAGTATGACTCGGGCCCGCTCCCTGGTCGGTCTTGGTGGCTTTTGATATTAGTCATGCTGTGACGTCTGACGTCCCGGCCAGTCATGGTGCTTTCGCTGGGCCGCAGTTTTGTTGCACATTCTTTTGCGAAGTGTCCGTATCCCTTACACTGGTGGCACTAGACTCCGGTAGGCCTTGCTCCTTATAGGTTACCAGTCCAGAAGTCGGGCCTTCGGCCCCGACGTTCTGCACTTTTTCATTCCTATGCTATCTATTCAAAGCAACTGACTCACTAGCCAGGTTGGGCTGCGTTGTTGCGTTGTTCGTGTTTTCCATTCCCTGTCGATTTGCTCATCATGTCTTCGCTATGTCCTTTGCCACTATCGGTGCGCCGAGGGCTGCACGGCACCTCCGCGTGAGTTTGCTCCCGCTATGCAAGAATAGGTGGCACGCCCTCCCCACCAAGGAATCCCCATTCGATGGGGAGTCGTTGCTCCCTTCCCGACAATTCCTCTTGCCCAACCATTGAAACACCCGGCTTGTCCCTGTGCCACCCTTGGGCCCGTTGGCACTTGGCGGTTGGGCGTATAGTGCGGCAACTGCACTCCACGCAGCGATGGCCAAGCTGATGGCTATTGTTAAGAGCCATCGCGCGCCTCCAGGGCCGCTGTGCGGCACATCCACAACGAAAGGCAGTTCTGAGCGTTGATTTGCTATCCCGGATGATCAGCACATGCACCAACGGCGCCCTGCCGTGGACGCACCTGGGGGCACAGGATCAAACCAAAAATGCAGGCGACGAGGACGGGCAGGTGCTGGACGCCATGGACACGACGGCGGAAAGCCACATCTCTGCCCGCATTGCTCGCCTGAGCCTGAGCCTAGGCAGTCGGAACCGAGGGAGTCACACACCGTGCGCTGTGATCGCGATGGCGGAGGTCCATGCTCCAGCCTGTGCTCGCGCTCAAGCATGGCCCCCAACCGGGGTGGGAGCTGCACCCCCGCTCTCCGCCTTCCAAAAATTCACTCGCGGTCCCAGGGGCCCCGAAGACTGGGCCTTGAGGGGCGGCGATTGCCTCGCGTGCCGCCATCGCCGCACAGATGGCTGCCACAGCAGAGAGCGTTCAGGGATATGGGGCAGCTCCCCGCCCTGGCTGGAGCCCTCACGTGGGGCTGCAACTGCGGCCGTTGAGCTTGGGGACCCAAGCCATCGCCGCTGCGGCCATCGGCGCTGGCGATGGCCGTCAATGCCGACGCGACGGCGCGGGATCGCGCCGTGAGACAGCGCATCGAGCGCAAGGGCGCACGGTGCGCCGCAGCCGCGGCACCGATAGCTGCGCGCCTGCCGTCGGCCGCCCTCGAGCGCAGCCACCGGCCCACGGGACGCATGCCCACGGCACCCGACTCGGAGAGCCCCGCCACTCACGTAAACCCCCTGTCACAGGGGTCGATTCTTACACAAGAACGCTGAGTCAGCCTTTAAAAAATTCATTTCCGGGGCGCTCTTAGGCGCGTTGCCAGCTTATAATATTAGATCCACCTCCATTGGTGTTGGTCCGACTCGTGGCGCTGGTCGGGGTAGGTTCTGTATGGACGGTCCCATAAGCTGGTGTCTTGATGCTCTGCTCACTCTGAATAGGATGTCGTCCGCCTTCAATGCATGACTCATAGCTTGTTGAAGATTCTGAGGATTGGCTGTTATCACGTCCAACCTCACCGCTGGTTTCAAACCCCATTTAAATCTGTCAAGGCACTCATCGTCGCTGATCCCTTTGATGCGCGTCTTCAGGTCTATGAACTTTGCTGTGTAGTCCTCAACGCTGGTGCGCTGGTTCAGTCTTGCCAGCTTGTCTCTGGCTTTCTGTCGGTCGTTGGCTGCTCCAAACTGACCCTCCGCAATGTTGGTGAAGTCCCTCCACGTTCGGACAGCTCCTTCTCCATGCAACTCCACCAAATTCTGCCACCAAAGGGCAGTTGTCCCTTGGAAAAACTCAGCGGCAAACTCCATGCTATACGCCTTGTCATGTACATTCATCAAGCGTAGATATTCCTTGACTTGGAGCGCTCACTGTGTTAATGACCCTTGCCGCGCCCCCTCGTATGTTGGCGGCTTTGGTGGTTTGAGTGTAGGCAGGTTGGACCTTTCTCCAGTATTCCGTGCCCTGGTTCCACTCAGCACTGCGGCTGCAACCATGGCTTCCTCTAGCTGACTTTGCATTCGTTGTTGGGCCTCATTCTATTGCGTTTCAAAGTGTCTTGCTAGTTGGTTCCAACGGCTTCCCAGCGCTTGTTCAATGGCCGCTTGCAACTGGTCTGGTATAGCTCCCGCTTGGCTGGGTGACGGGTTCCGTACACTCCTAGCTTGGCTCATGTTGTCTTGACTCCTTCCTGACTCCTCTTCTGGCGCAATCTCTGAATGACGCCATCCCAACGTCCTTGCTCTCCTGATGTCCCTGATGTCTAGTCCCTCTTCCGGCCCACCCTCGTGACTGGCCACTCGGCTGACGTCTTCCGGACGTCCAGCCATTCAACGCCCTCGGGGCAACTTCCCAGCCGGTGTTCTCCGACACCCGGCTCCTTCCTCCTTCAGGTTCACCCTCAGAGCAGGCCGCGCAGCTCACATCTTTGAACACCTTGCGATTCTCGCCCTCAGGGCCGGCCACACCGCTGACGCTTCTCCTAGCGTCCAGCGGTTCTCTAACTCTGCTCCTTGGAGCTCCACATGTAGCTGACGTCTTCGTGACGTCCCGCCACTTGAATCGTGGGTTGCACCCTCCCGTCCCGTTCCTTGGGGAACCGCCGCCTCCTGGCTGTGGGTCAGGTCGTCTCAAAGTGCCGCTTTGTTGTCGGCAGCTTTGCTGGCTCTGAAACTAGTCGTAAGCGGCGGGAGCCCGTTTTGGCCAGATGGGACACGGCCCATATTCCTCGTTCGAGTCGGGGACCGGTCGAGAGAGTCACGGTGCAACTTTTTGATTACAGAAATGTTTCAGTGTCCTGTATTTATACCCTCCGTCCAAGGCATCCCAAGGTTCATGCCAGAAATAGGGTGAGTCATCCTATTTTCGGCATGCCTGCCCAGTTCATAATTCGAACTCCCATCCCTTGTCCGTTCGTTTCACCGACCCATTGGTTCCCAGGACCATCTCCCACCATATTGACCAACACAGTGCTTTCCCCCTTTGTCTATTTCATCCACACCCGGTCCAGTCGCCCTTAGTAAACCCTATTGTACAACGTTTCTAAGGAGTTCTTAATATACAACGTCTAGTGCATACAACACCCCGTGACCTTAATGTACAATGCTCTGGGTCCAACCCTTATCGCGGGGACCCCAAATCGCCCGTCGTATGTGTTGTGCCTACCTCCTTCCATGGCGCTCATTGAATAACTTTATTGGAGTCGCGACATAATGCGATATGACATAGACCCATGGCGTGCATACACCCGCTGCTCCACACGCAAATGTTGGAAGCTGGTCAGAACTAGCGCCTCCTTCATACCAAGGCCTCCTCGCCACTCCATAGAGCGCCACATGCCACCCCTCCTCGCCCATCAATCCGCCCGCTGCCCACAACTCCGCGGTGGCCAAGCCGGCCAGAAAAGTTAGATGCTCCTCATTGCAAGGCCCTCAGGTGGGTGCGCCCATGGGTGGCAACCCTGTGCACCAACCCTCGCTATCGACTGCTTGGGTGGCGAGTGGAGATGGAACGACGAGTGGCAGCAATGCTTTGGGGAATGCAACAGTGTGGGCCAGGGCGTCTGCTGCCTAACCGTCTGGTGCACACCCTGCGTCTTCGAGTGAGCGCCACCACCACCGCAACATGCAACTATCATACCTGGCGGCCATAGCAACAACATCTTGTGTACTGTAGAAAAGGTCACAAAGAAGCCTCTTAGGGATTTGTTCCCAAGGAGAGGGCATCCGCTGTGTGGCATGTATTTTCTTGTGTGTTGAAGTGACCATCTCTATTTTGAGGTCGACTTGAAGTTGAACTAGGGCCGCATTTGGCGCTATTGCGCAATGAGGTAAATGGGTCTCACCAGGTTCGCTTCAATATATTGAAGCGGTATTTCCACTGAGCTGGGCTCCTTGTCCCACCTAGGTCCACACACACATTGAACCGATACATTACAAAGACAATAGTGTTTGTCCCAAAACAACCCGAGGTACCCACAACTTGTGTGCCCAATCGCTTTGTTAGTAGTTAAGTTAGTCCCATTCTAGACTCATCCTTGAGTCAGTCCCACCACTCCTCGTTCACTCGTACTTTACTCCCACACTTGCCCCAACACAACCAAACATCACCCTAATAGAGAGAACCTGGCGGG
>CAJHUC010002435.1:0-33851 GCA_905146915.1 Ostreobium quekettii | reverse complement strand
GTCTTTACTGCATGTTGTATGTTTCTTCCCATTTGCCCCTTTGGTGACATCCAACCTTTGATATCAGTGTTGTGGTTTGATTGCCAATGTGGCATCTGGTTACTGACTAGTTCTACCCGCCCATTGTACAGGGACGTGGGCCCCATCCCAGGGGAGCGTGCAATATTCTTTGGTCACTCACACAGGGCCCCAAGACCTGCCGACGTGAGACTGTTCCGACCGGAACATGACGTTGCCCCCGGGGTGACTGTCGCCATTCGGATGGCAGACGAAGATGCCGATGCCTGGGCCCGTGTGTTTTACATTGCCAGAGTCACCAGGGTATTCGACCCCAGTGAAGAAAACGGATATGACGTGCGCCACTTTGAAGTGCAGTATTACGCTTGTGAAGGCGTTGTGGAGAACTGGACCCTGACAACCCTTCCTTCATCAGTGAAGAAGTCCAACTAAACAACCCGTGGTTCCTTACGGGCCAAAAGGAGGTCATCCCTTGGACGGCAGTGGTGAATGAGCAGTGGGTGGGAGGAGATGGCCACTTATGGCCATGTTGGCGGGAGTGTCTAAGGCGGGAGCTTCCCCGCCTTCATTCCATAGATCCTGGCGGGGATTAACCATCTTTCAAAGATGTTGTACAAATTGTTGTATACGAATGCTTCTTGGGTGGTACCAAACTTGTAATATCCTTGGGCTAAAGTTGCCGTGTGTGTTTTATCTCCTCTTCCCACTTTGTGATGCATACAAGTTCTCGCTTGGCCGACACCAAGCCTTGGGGAGCAGTCGCGGGGGCAGGTTCACATCCAGTGGCGGGCACCAGGCCGTAACCAACGTTTAGCCAGTTGATGCGGTTCCGCCATGGCGGAACCGCAAGTAGGCTGCCAGAGCCGCCAGTGACTTGGCTGCCAACATTACAATGTACTACCGCCTTCGTTCGTCAGGTTTGATACTTCAGCCATTTTATGTCAAAGAGTTGTAACATAACCGCACCTATGGGAAACTTTAGTGGCAGACAATCACAGATGCGATGGAAGTGTTATGTCTCACGCTGCCACCTTCAACACCGTCACTTGTGGTTCTGCCGCGAAACTGCAAGCTTAGGCACCAAAAATGCCGAGATCTATATAATAATTATGGTGGCGGGTGACGCCAGCACCAGCCCAAATACAGCGAAATTAATAACATGACATTGAAACAATATTCCACGATAGTGGGATCGACGTTGTGCAAATATGCTACCTAATAGGTTTGTAGCGTGGCGCAATGGGACATTTTGAACGGAAGGGAGTTGACAGGTGGAACCAGCTGGCGCGACATGTGGAGTTGCAACAAAACGAGATAAACCAACGAATCCAGAACTAGCAGGACGAGGCAGTAGCAGCTGCCACATCGTTGGCCGATGCCAAGACACGACCGCAGCCAGAGCGGCCAGCCCCGCTGACCGTCAAGCCAACCAAGCCACCAACATACGAAGGCGCGCATCAAGGAACCTTCACACAATGGGCGTTTCAAGTCAGGCAATATCTGCGCCTGATGCACGTCCAAGACGAGGCGTACTACGTGGAGTTTGCGGCCAGTCAATTCTGAGGAGCGGCTGCCCTGTGGTGGCAAAACCTAGTAGAGGCACACGGAGAGGGAGCAGTCCAAACTTGGCAAGACTGTGTTCAAGCAGCCGAGGGACAGTTCGGGGTAACCAACGACCGACAGAAGGCACGTGACGAACTGGCAAGGCTCGTCCAGAAGACTAGTGTAGAAGACTACACCGGGAAGTTTATGGATCTCAAGACACGCATCAAGGGAATCAGTGACGATGAATGTCTCAACAGATTCAAGCGCGGGTTAAAAGCAGCGGTACGACTGGACGTCGAAAGAGCCAACCCGCAGAACCTTCAACAAGCAATTAGTCATGCGCTGCGGGCGGATGACATCCTCTTTAGAATTAACGGGACCACAAGAAGCCAAGTCGGCGCTCCAGTACAACGGACCATAGCTCGCCCCATGCCTCGAGCTGGACCCATGCCAATGGAGGTGGATAACATACAGAAGGGACAACCCCAAGAGATTCAGTGCCATCGCTGCAGGGGTTATGGGCACATGGCAAAGAATTGTGCCATGAAATGGCGACCAAGCGAATACATTGTGGCACCGAGAGATGACAAATGTCATGGTGGCGAGAGGCGTCACACCGTGATGAACTTAGAGTTCGCCGAAGCCGAGACACTAGATGAGAACTACTGCGGTAACATCAGCAACCAAACAAAGATTACAACAACGCTGCCGTGTTTTAAAGCCAAGATACAAGGAAGACCAGGGCTCGCTTTGATTGACACCGGGGCGACCATGAACTTCGTCAACCGCGCCTTCCTCGAGGAGCTGCCAGGCACAGAAAAGGTGGGGGACTCGACGACAATCTGCTTGGCGGATGGGACGACTCGAGGCAGGTGCCCAATACGAAAAGACCTCACAGTTGAGCTGGGCCCTTCTGTCACCAAGATGGAGGCCACCGAGATGAATCTGTGCTATTTCGATGCCATCCTGGGCATCCCGTGGCTGCTCAAGGCCCGACCAAGATTTGACTGGGACGAGCACGCCCTTGTTGTGGACGACGAAAGGGTGTGGCCCGTCCACCGTGTGCCCCGGGAGAAGCTACCTGATGACCTCGCACAGGCCGAGAGTGAAGAAGCGCTGAGCGAGGAGAAGGACAATGAAACCAAGGCCAAAGACATCACCCGTTGGAAGACACCATACCCGAGCAACTGAAGGTGAAATTCGACCCAACCGAATGGCTGAAGCGGTGCGTCCGGCAGTGAATGAGTCTGGAAGATGACCACAGCCACCCAGAGGGGGACCCGTGCAGCGAGGACTGCTACAAGGACACCAGCACAAAAGGAGCAAAACAGGAAGGGAGCTGCGGCAAAGCAGACGCTGCGCCGTCACCCCAAAAAAGCAAGGACATTAGCACGGTCGCTGAGGGTCTGACCGGCGACGTCTACAATGCTGATGACGACCAAGGTGCGACGTTTGGAGCTGACGACTGCGATGGTTCCAAGACGCGGGACAAGGGGGACCAAGACGGCAAAATCGTCACCAACTGCACGGACGTCAAGGTGGCGGCGGAAGACGCCAAAGTGAAGGTGACGACTCTGCAAGGTGCAGCCGACCAACTGGACGAAAACGGCGGCCCCGATGGCAGCTTCACGGTCATCACGGCCAGGGCGCTGGGCATCAAGGCAAGAGCTGTACCACAAGGAAACGCGCCCGCCACGAAGATGGGACAGGACCAGGCGGTGAAGCGACATGCAAGGAGACGCCTCAGGAGACGTATTACGGTGGTCATGTGGCGGTTTGACGTGACTGGTCAAAAGACGTCAACAGGCGGTCAAGGCGTCAACCGCGAGCCGGCGCCACCTGACCCGTTAGACGAAAAGACGGTGCCAGAAATATGCACGGCAAAGGTTGCCCGCTTCCCAATGATAAGGTACGACGAAGTGGAAGGGTCCTGAACAGTACGGCTCTATTTACAGGACTGGCGGGAGTGTTGGCCACTGCCCTTCTACTGTCCACTGTCCTCTACCACCCCGAGCCAGCAGCCTGCCATCCCGCTGCTCCCGTCCGAGACGAGATGGCGCCCGGTGCCGAGAGCTGGATCGAAATCTACCAGCGCATCCAAAGGCGCAATGCGGCAGAGCAATTGCGTCGCCATTGGGAGCTGGTGAACCGGCCGCGCCCCGACAGCCCTGTGAACTGGGGTTCCAATAACGACTCTGACAGTGGCGAAGGGCTGGACGTCACCAAGGACGTCCCACCTATGACGCGGGGGCGCGGCTGGGCGGCGGCCAACGACGAGTCAGGCGCCGCCGCTCTGGGTCAACCCGAGTGGCAAACTACGGGGAAGCCCAAGAAGCGAGGGCTGGAGCCACGCGACTCGTGGAGCGTCACGTGGATGCGGTCGCCGGCGAGCAAGCAGCTGCAACGGGTGGCGGGAGACCGTGACGACGACGACGACCCATGGCGCAACGTCGTCCAGCCCTATTGGGGGGGTGACTAGACCCAGCATCAGGAGGGACGCTGGTGGACAAGCGTGAAACAGGAGGACGAGATGCTGGAAGGGCAGATGTCGATGCCCGAAGGTTACCGTTGGCCCGTTCGGGTCCAGCCTGCCTGGAGCGGCAGCTGGGCCTGAGCCGGGAGCCGCACGGGAGGGACGACCCGTGGCGTACCACTCCTTCCAACCTGCCGGAGCGTCTAAGGACAGAGGGCACTCGCGAGGACGCTTGCTGCGGGGAAAGCCGTTTGGGGACTTGTACGGAACATCATTGTATGGGTAGCGCGGGGTGGGGCCAGCGTAAATGGGCACGGATTAGCACATATTTAATAATATAGACGAACGGGTGTGACAACCGCTGCACGCCGGATTAGTCGGGGTGACTCGCGGGACAAAACGGGGTTCACGGGAGGGGTTTGAATTCGAACATCTGAATATTATAAAGTTGCCAATCTAGCATGTGCCGGTTGGGCTGCCTAAACCCCGCCCTTGGACGGCTATTTAAAGCCGTCCAAGGTGAACATTGTAATCGAAGTTCGCTGTGGTTCTGTGCCTTCGCCTCCATGCTCAAAACTGAGCTACTGCCCGGCCAATTTCGCTGAGCAAACTGCCTCCGGCAGATTTGCCCCTTACAAGGAGATTAAGATGACGCCCGGGGTATCGCCACCACACAGAAGCCCATACAAGCTGAGTGTGGCTGAGATAGATGAGTTACAGCGTCAAATTGATAATCTCTTGGCACAGGGGTGGATTCGGCCCAGCACGAGCCCTTATAGAGCTCCTGTCCTGTTTATTCCAAAGAAGGACGGGAAATGGAGACTTTGCATTGAATACAGGGCTCTGAACAAAATAACGACCAAGAATCGGTACCCGCTCCCCAAGGTCGAGGAGCTCATGGACCGTCTACACGGCGCCCAATATTTCACAAAGATTGATCTGTCCTCCGGATACTATTAGATCCGGGTGAAGGAGGCAGATATACACAAAACAGTGTTTGCGTCCAGATATGGTTTATTTGAATACACACTGATGCCCTTCGGCCTCTGCAATGCACCAGCCACATTCCAGAGGATCATGAATCATTTGTTGAGAGATGGTCTGGACAATTTTGTGTTGGTATTCTTGGGCGACATTTTGATATTCAGTCATACCAAGGAAGAACACCTCAAGCACATAAAGGCAATTTTGGACTGACTACAGTCGGAGAAGTTCTTCGGACGCCTGCCAAAGTGCGACTTCTTTAGAACTAAGGTCGAATACCTTAGTTTTGATGTTGGGAAGGACAGTATCAAATTGTCACTATCAAAAGTCAAGGCGATTTTGGATTGGCCGACGCTAGAAAGCGTCATAGATATTAGGTCTTTCCTAGGGCTCTGCAGCTTCTACCGGAAGTTTGTCTAGTGGTTCTCTGAGATTGCTGCACCCTTTACAGACCTTGCAAAAAAAGACAAGCCTTGGATCTGGGGTGACCGGGAGGAGAAGGCCTTTAATGGTCTCAAGAAGGCAATGGTCACTGCCCCCGTCCTGCAATTACCTGACTTTGAGAGGGAATTTACTGTCACCACCGATGCTTCTGAGGTGTCAGTTGGCGCAATACTCTAGCAGGATTTTGGCTCAAGACTTCAGCCGATTTGCTATGAGAGCAGAAGCTGAATCCTGCGGAGACACGATATGGCGCATACGAGTGGGAACTACTGGAAATTGTGTGGGCAGTGGGGAAGTGGAGGCATTATCTTGCATGCCAACATTTCACCATCCAGACCGACCACGACTTGTTAAAAAACCTACCCAATCAACCAGCAATCAACAGGCGAATTTGGAAATGGGTACAGGCTTTGCAGGGGTATGACTGCGACCTGGTCCACATACTAGGAAAGAAGAACCCTGCTGACTTCCTTACTAGACAGAGCATTAAGGAAGTCAAAGAACTGATGAACGTCCGTGAGGAAGAAGAGTCGTTGGTAAAAAGGCTGATGTTGAGTGAAAAGCCGTCTGATGATGAGATCCAGAAGAAATTGGATCAAATTTTTGAGAAAAATAGACCGGAGGTGACCCAAGTGGTGGGTCAAGACGAAGAAGTGAGACCTTCAATTTTGGTCACAAGGTCTCGCATATCCTCGGCGAGAGAGGTGAGGGAGAGGATTAAAAGTGGCATAAGATAGGACACTCGTTGGGCAGACATCATATCCCAACTGGAGTCTGTTCAAGAAAATGTGGTAACCATTGGAGGTCGATCCTTCCGGCTAACAAAAGGATTTTTGGAGATGAAGGACAGCGACAGGCACCAGGGATCACAGTGGCGACTGGTGGTACCAGATGTTCCAGACATCAAAGAGCAGATAATGAGGGAACTTCATGAGGTCCCTTATTCAGGACATCTAGGCTACCACAAATCATTGAAGAACATACAAAAGATATTCTACTGGCCTGAGCACACCCTTGATATCAGAGACTTTGTGACAGGGTGCCCAGTGTGCCAGCATGAGAAGGCCATCCACCGTGTGCCTGCTGGACTCCTACAACCGTTTAAGCTCCCATAACAAAAGTGGGCAGACGTGAGCTTGGATTTCATCATGGGTCTTCCAAAATTAGAGAACGAGAACGACGGGATTCTTACTGTCATAGATAGGGCCACCAAGACGGTGCATCTTGCACCTGTCAAACAGACAATCAATGCTGCTAACACTACCCGTGTCTACTGAACTACAGTAGGGAAACTTCATGGGATCCCACATTCTATTGTGAGCGACAGAGATCCACGGTTTATATCCAAGTTTTGGAAAGAACTATGGAACGTTCTGGGAAGCTCTCTGAGGATGTCCAGTGCATACCACCCTCAGACAGATGGTCAGACTGAGATGATGAACAGGGTGGTCGAGATGGTCCTGCACTGTACCTTGCATGCCGGGCAAGAGGGGTCGAACTGGGAGAAAATACTATCTACTATTGAATTCGTGATCAACAATAGTCCGACGCAGGCCACGGGGTACACGCCATTTTATCTGAACTACGGCTTCCATCCGTGTATACCCATGGACCTTATCTGGGATTATGACTCCACCATGATTGAAGGGGTCAACCAATTTGTGGACCGGATCAAAAGGAATTCTCAACGGCTCTGAAATTTCTGAATCGGGCCAAAGACAGGATGAAGTCCCAAGCTGACCAGAAGTGAAGGGAACTGAGGCTGAGTAGTGGGGATCAGGTGCTACTATCGAGTGAGCACTTGAACTTGAAGAATGCACCTATCTGTAAGTTAAAGAGGCGATTCGTTGGGCCTTTCTTTGTGGTTCGTTAGGTGGGACCAGTGGCCTACGAACTCGACCTCCCTGAGAAGTGGAAGATTCACAACATATTCCACATCAGCTTACTGCGCCCTTTCAGAACCAGCCAGTGGACGCACCCTACTCAGGAGGGTCAGATTAAGGATATAGAGCCCGCAGAGGATGAGCCGTATGATGTCAAGAAATTACTGCGTTGGCGGTGGGCAGGACCCAGTTCCAGGAGGCACAAAGAGTTTTTACTTAGTGCTCTGGAAAGATTATTCGTTGGACGACGCTATGTGGACTCCAAAGGAGAACTTCACTTACCCAAAAGAACTCAAAAAGATGATCAAGAGGGACCGGCCCGTTGAGGACAACTAGGCCATTGGGTTTTGCTTAGATGTTTCGAGGGCGAAACTACCCCCAGGGGGGAGTATTGTTGTGTAAACTACTAGAGGGTAAACGGTTTACTCAACTTATACACTGGGAAGTGATAATGGACACGAGATTGTACCTAGATGGGGTAGAGGAGGCTATTAGCTTTCCATAGGTCTTTGAATCATCCCAAACGGGTTAGCGGTAGTGGAGTTATGGCTTATAGAAGTTTCAGTACTTACGGTTGGGCCCCTACCATACCCGGGGATGAGATACTATCGATATGGTACATTCGATACGCTGTTCTGTCGATTGTGTACCACTGCGCATGGGGGTTATGTGACCAACCCCGCACGATAGCCTATAATTCCATTTGTGCCCACTCTCGCCTCCCAGCGGCTACACCCGCAAGCCGCAAGGCACCGCGCGCACCCACTGCGCGTACGGCCGCCCCGCGCCCGGCCAATCCGTAGGTCTGGGCCCACACTGTGCATCCGAACAAGACGAGCGCCCCGCAAAGCCCGCCGACCATCTGGCGGAGGGGGTCCCACGGCCCCATCGGGCGCCTCGGCGGGCGCATCGCCCGCAAACACACCGAAAACCATGCCACCTGTGGAATCGACACTCTTGAAGCAGCCTGTCCTTGCGGTTCCCCCTCATGGGGTATCTTTCTGCCCGTTCTCTGAACTGCATGCCACTCTGTGGCTGCCTCTTGGAGATTTGAAATGTGGATCTCCAAAGATTTTTGTTGCACCTCAAAATTGCTGCGCAAGCATGCAGGTATCCTCTTCAGCGCATCCGGAGGGACAACTGCCCGGTAGGGTGCCTTTCCACCTCTTGGGTGGTAGTATCCCTTGTAGTACACACCACCATAGGTGTCATAAAAGGCACCGATCATGTCCCAGCATCCATGGACATCTTGGACTACGGGCATCTGCACCCTTGGAGTTGGTCCTGCTATTGCTCGCCGGGGTTCCTTTACCCAATATTGCTGTCGCTGCCTCTGATAGGCAGGGTTAGGTTTACCCACTGTATACTTGATCTCCTGGGTGACCTGGCCGGCACTGCTCTCCCCATGCTGGGGGCTTGGGCCTACTGCTGAGGCTGTTGCTGCTGCTGTTGCTGAGCACGCTAAAATTCCTTGAACTTCATGAACTCAGCGAACTCGTCCTTGCCCATGGTGGCCAGTAGTGGGGCCTGTCTATCGGCCTCTGCTCTGGCCTTTTCCAATGCTTCCTCCTGTTGCTTCATAGCAGCAAAAATTTCTTGCCGCTCTAGAGGAATTGGGCTGGCTGGTGTGCCTGCTGACCCAATATACACAACCTCGTCATGTCCAGCGGAATCACCAAATTCAGGCTGCATTCGGACATGAGGTGCAAGTTCAGGTCTCCTAACAACTTTGTCAAGGATTTTATCTGAATCTTTCTTCGCTGCCACTTTGGGCTTGGATGCCTTCTTAAGCTGTTCCATCTTCTTCGGCCTTGGGGCCTTCTCAGGCTGGGGCAGTGCTCCAAAACGGGCTGGCCGATTTACCCCGATGCCTCTGCTACTTGACTTATCGGCCCATCAGGGCTTTCTCAGAGTCGGTTCCTCCTCACGGGGGGCTTCTTTCATCGGCACTTTCTCAAGCTACTTGAAGGCTCTAGCTTGAGTAGCGGGGTCCAGTTCATCTATGACTTCCACTGGCTCTACCCGCTGGGCCTTTTGGCTACCGCCTATAGACATGGGGCAACGGCAAAAATCATCTTTCCGTTGTCATTTTCGGGCTCGCTTCAGCTTGTATTTCTCTGGATTTAATTGTTTATCCCTTTCCTGATGCAGAGCCTTCTGCTCTCTATGTTGATGATCTCTATGAGCTTTTTGCTCATCGAGCTACTTGGCACGAGCAAACCAATCTCGGTTGCGTGCATGTCTCCTCTCCTTCTCCATTATGTGCACTTGTGCCCTTGTGGACATGTCTCGCGGTAATGGGGATGCGCAAGATGAGATGGACAATTCCGATATCTCCTCCCATCTTTCATGGGGATCTTGTGGGTTTGGCCTTTCAGGGCTGCCTTCACTCAAATCCCATGGCACTGGAATGTGTCTCAGTGCAAAGGCCATCTTTTCAGGCCATTTTGGTCTTCCCGGGCGATCTGATCTGCCATTTCGGGGCCATACCACCATTGGATCTTCACCAATTGGGCGGTGGTCAATCTCATCCCAAACCTTTCAGAGGCCAATTTCCAGCCTTCATCTAGGTCACTTAGCCGTTCACTGTGGAACCTTGTCCACACAGCTCAGCATTTCTGTTGCCTGTTATAAGGATTGTCGGCGTCTGGCTCAAAGTCCAGTACCCGCTCTTCCTCATTTGGTCCCCATTCCAGCAAAGCCGGTCTCCGAGGACTCCATTGCGGGCCTCTCGGCCTGCGCGGGCTTGGCCCACATACTGCGCGAGCATTCTCAGTGAGCGATTCCTCACTTGTCTTATCATCGTTGCTCAGTGTTCTTATGCACACCTGCGACTTCACCCGTTTAACATGGCCACTACCTGACAGCCCTGGCATACTAGCCGAGGGGCCTGGATCATTGGCCGACGGGCCTGCAACATCGGCCTGTAGGCCCGTAGCTCTGGACCTTTCGGCCTGCTGTCTCCAGGCCTCACCTGCTATGGGGCTCTTGCGCTTCACGCTTGATCGCCAAACGGTCTTCCAATCCTCGCCTCGTTGAGCTTCTGGAATCGTCAGCATCTTTGCCCCCATCGGACTGGGTACCCTCTCGGGTTGCTTGGGCTGCTTTACGATCTACTCCTCAGCTTCACATGCGCGCTCCTTCTGCTTCTGCAGCTGGTCGCTGAGACTGGCTACTTGCTCCACCGCTGAAGCTCGGGCGACATCGGCCTCTCGGCTCTTGTCCTTGGCCTTCTTCAAGGCAATTTCATGTCGCCTTGCTTCCTTTTGCGCGGAGGCCGCGGCGATCTCTAGCTGCGCGATCCGGGCTGTTGTGTCCCAGTTGTGCGCCTCCTGTGCCTTGACCACGGCGGATGCGGCCATCTTCCCTAGGAGGGCCATAACTCCTGGGTCTTGTTACAAGACTCTTGTAGTAGGGCAGCCATCTTCTCGGTCGCCGCCCCCTCCAGGTTTCTCTTGGCTTCGGCTTCTGCCATGGGCTGGTCTTCAGCTTCCTCCAGCGCTTGGCTTGCCGATGGCCCCGGTTGGTCCTCTCGGACTGGCTCAACCTCCATCATGCCCTCTCGGGCTGGATCCTCCCGTTGATTGACCCCAGTTGTCGGTCTCCCCTCTCAGGGTGTTGAATTGCCCTCTCGGGCTGACGAGTCCGAATCCTCGGCCTCCATTTCGGAGGAGGCCGGGGAGGGTCGGGTTTGCTTCTAACCCAATCTCTATGCTCGGCATGGTGGGCCACCCTCTGGTAGCTCCAAAACCAATTGATATGTGAGGATTGTTGGTGTGGGGCTCCTGCCCTCTTTGAGCCGTGGACCCGCCTCGCCGGGCACCTAGGTCCTTATGGGGACCTAGGCGGGACCACCCCAACCTATTCCCATATCGTATAAGTGGGTTGGGGATATATTACCATACCTTGGGCAGGGTGTCCCCAACACCAAGGGGCCGTTAGTAGGGCGTCCCCCACATCAGGCCGGTGTGTGTAATAGGCGGCCACCATTGCCGCCACCTTCTTAAGCAACTCCATCATTCCAGGAGCTTGGAGAAATGCTACCATGGTATCCGGCTCCACCGATGCATCTGTGGGGACCTCCCCTGCTTCTTCCATTGGCTGGTTCTACACCTCAGCCTATGCTTGACCAGCGGATCCTCCTGTTGTGTCCTCCCGGACTGTGCCTTCAGCTTCCGATGTCCCCTCACAGGATGTTGTCATGTCACCAGCCTCCGCTGCCGGTTTGCCATCCCTGGCTCTCACACATTGTGGAATCTGTTTCCTCAGCCTCCACAAAGGAGGCTGGGGATGGAGTCTCCATGCGCTATCCTTACCTTACACCGCGGAAGCGTGCGAGCCAATGCCAGGTGGCTCCGAAACCAAATGATACAACAACGTTAGTGGTATGGGGCGCCAGCCCTCTTTAAGCTACGGACCCACCTCGCCAAGCACCTAGGTCCTTACAGGGACCTAGGTGGGACCACCCCGGCCTACTCTCATATTGTATACTAGTATAAGATCCGGTTCGGTTACAGTTACTATATCGTCCCCACATGAGGCCTATGTGCGTAACACGCTGCAATTGGTTCACTTCTCAATTGGGTATAGATAATTCTTTCGCAGCTGTAGTGCTTGACTTTTCTTCATGGTGTTGATAACCTCGTGATGACATATGAGCAATAGCCTTTGATGTGCCCTGAAAAGTTTAGTACAAGTGTCTAATATAGTGAGCTTGTGTCACATCCCTGTCACGTGTGTGTGAGCGCCCAATGTGCCAGACTGAGCTCATACCGCCACAGTTGTTGTGCGCAAGGCATCATTAGAAAGGTGTGCATAGCCAGGTTTGGCACGAAAAGCCGGTCACAGTTCAATACAGGTAGCTACTTAGAGAACTCAATTGTGAGCCCGCGAACATGCCTCAAAAGCCTTGAGGCCCACGGCTCTCAAATGGCCACCAACAGCCCTGAAATTGGATTCCCTTTCCCCAATTCTCTACATTCTGTGCGCTTACGGAGCTGTTACCTCGGAACTTGATTTCCAATGGACCCACAGGCTCAGGCTACGAACAACGCATTCTCCTATCCAATGCATCCAATCCATTCCAATCCATCAGTGCGCAAACTACAAAGATTGCCGACTCCAGCACAACAGACGAGTCGTCAAACATGGCCAGCCTTCTCTGGCTGCCAAGCGGCGTTGAGCTGGACTTCCGCGACAATCGGCGTCGGAGTTTGCTTACCACCGCCTCACCACGTGCAATTGTCTGGAAGACCACAGGACAAGGAACTCTGTCGCAGGCTGGGATGGTAACTACCGCGTAGCAAAGACCGCAGCTGCTGGTGCTGTTGTCGCTGCTTTCTGGGGTGGCCTGGGCTGGGCCTCAGACCCCAAGACGCTCGTCAGAACAGGAATGGAGAAATTCAGGGAGGTGGGTTGCAACAACAGTTGTGATGATGAGCATACATTCGCCAATCACATATCATGTGGTTGCCTCGTTCTGTGGAGTGTTGTTCGCAGTTTGCACAGGGTCCCTGTGGTGCAAGGGACGCCGATTCTCTTTCACTTGGCGACAAAGTTACCCGGATCGACTGTCTCCGGGTCAGGCTGATTAACCACAGGTACATCCTGTTGTAAGTCCGATCCTGGCAGCTGTCGCAAGATGAGCAGATTCCTGTGGGAAATGGGCTATATCTTTTGGTAGTGATTCTCTGCTTGAGGATGGCAAATTCAGGGGTACATTGAGGGGAGTGTGCGCAGGCAGACATTGAAGGTTCGCTGAAGGATTTCGATGCCGCCTATGCAGCAAGCCCACCGCTGAGGCCATACTTGTGGCAACGGGGCATTAGTCTGTACTATGCGGACAGGTTCGAGGAAGGCTCTGTACAGTTCAGGAAAGACGTGGCAGTAAATCCCAACGACTCAGAAGAGGTGACTTTGATCGATGTTTCCATCATCTTTTTCTTCCTTTGCAATTGCAGGGCGATCGTCCCCTTTGGGGTGATGTCCATTAAGACAGGTGGCAATCAGCTTGATAGAATCTGCCACATAATGATGTCTCTGCCCTCATGCCTGCAAGGCGATGATGACATCAAGCTGGAGAGTTTTGAACTGGCAATGGACTGCAGGCTATTTGGGCATACCTGTGTGAGGCTCAGACCCTGGGTGCTGAACAAGCTCAACAGCAATTCCTCCAGGTCAGGAATATGCACAGAACACTACTCTTGGCTGTCCTATTAATTCTTTTACACTGCACTATTCAAACAGAGGATGCAGCAAGGCCCTTGCAGGTTGTGCATCCACAGTGTTTGTCTCTTGTGCATTGCCTCTTGTCTTTCCACTTCACCCCTTTGCATGTGGCACCATATGCCCTTCCTGTGAATGGCAACTTGTAGGCCGATCCAAGTTGGCTGCCTTGCCAACCTGCAGTTTTGGAGCATCGGTCCACTGGCTTGGCTTCTCCCTTTCATTCCTTCGCATTTATCAACAAATGCTGGCAATGCACCCTTGGACATTGAAGATGCTCCTGAGGAAATCTAACAGAGCAGCCTGTAAAACATTGTCAAATTCTGATTCATTTCAAGGCCAGGGATAAAGCTGTGTTCAGTTGTGGCAGCGCACAGCCTAACTCAAAGCAGGCAGCACTTTACTTCATTGATTTAGGGTCGGAGTTTTGTTTAAAATTCTGCGTCTCTGTATGTACCAGCTTCTGGCACATTTTCTGCAGTACAGAATCCAGCACTTGCAGGCTATGGCAGCTTCCAATCCACTGCTGCACTGCCATTTCAAGGCACTGCAGTGTTGTCAACTGTGGGCATTTGAGTTAAGCCTGTGCGCAATGTTGTGAATTTATTGCACAGGTTGGTGAGGATCGCCGGCCTGTGATGAGAGCTGCTCTGAAGTGCTTCAAAACTGGGCAACAGCCTGAAGAGGTGGGGCTTCTATCCTTTCTATCGGAGCAGATTGTGCATCGTGTTGCTGGGTTATCTTGCTTTGCTGCACTCGAAGCCCTGTTACGGTGGAGCCGAGTTTGGAAGTGTAGTTTTCATTCCTCAGCGCATGTCAGCAGACGAACAGAAATTCTGTAGCATTGGGCAAATACCAACAGTTGTGTGTTGTTGACATTGCTGCAGTTTGTGACATACTGGAATTCCAGATAATAGGCCTTTGCCAAGGCCTTCGATTTTCAGCCAGCGTTTCTTTCTTGTGCATGCGGAACGGGCCAAGGGAACGCAGATCAATTCATACCGAAGCCCATTTGTCCAGTGTTTTGTCATTTTGGGGAGGAAATCGCAAATTCCAACAGAGTTGCTTGCTTCCAGATCCTGGAATCCGTGCCCAGCGGAGACCGTGGAGGTCAAGGATTTTATGCATTGCTGGTACGTCACTGTTAATCAATTTGGCTTATGCGAAATTGAGTCAATTGAACATCATGGGGGTGGCGCTGGTGGTGGGCTTGTCCCTGGACATGACTGGAATTTGGGTTTCGACAAGGGGCCTCTCTGGATGGGAGTCCCTTGAGCATGTATTGCCTGTGCAGGACAGAACAGTGACTTGCACTTTTGAAGGCGACATCGCAAGGCACTTGAAACGCCCCAATCATATGTGTACTCCCCATTGTCGACATTGCTCCCATCAGTGGCAAGAAATGGTGAAAATGCGGTTCTGCAACAAAGATTCAAATTCGGAGAGGACAGAGCCATTTCACAATGGTTGCGCAGGCTGACAGCCTTGTTTGTGCTGCGGGGATTGTTGGCAACATTTCTTTGCATCCTGTGGAAAGCCAATGTATCTCAATTCTCAGTACACGCTCACTGAGTGTGCACATGCTCAAACGAAAGTTCGGCTCACACGGTCATAGAAAAAGATGTGAAGGTCGCATGGCCCATCCCCAAGTCCCAGCAATGGATTTGGCGACTGAGAACACCAACTATGATGCCATTCCATTGCTTGCTGCCTTATGCAGCACTCTGCAGCTGTAGCTTGGGTGAACACATGTGCATACTATGCGCCGCAGTAACGTCCAAGGCTCGAACTCAAATGGAAAGTATGGTGCAGCTGCCGTGCACCCTCTGCGAACAATGTGCAGTGGCATGCAACACAGGAATACACGGACGAGACATGGGCAACATGCCATGCCAGTGTGGTATGCCCACTGTGCCTGCCATTGGCCATCAGCGATGGCTCCTCGCTGTTAAGTGTCGCGAACGTTGTTTTGCGCTGAAAGTGTAGACCATTTGTGTGATATTTCTTCTTTCTTGGTAAAGTGAACATGCCAATTGTGTTTTCTTAATTGTCTTTTGCAGTACACAGGGCTGTGGCACGAGTCCTGGGGCAATGCAGAGGCGGCCAGGCAAGCGATCGTTGCCGCAGCGAGCAGCGCATATGGGAAGCAAGCTGATGACTACATGTCGGCAGTGTCCAGGGTGCACTGCGCCGTGCGGGGGTGGAGTGTCCAGTAGACTGGTGGAACAGCAGTTGCGGTGCCATGACATACAGAATTGCGAGTGCTATCGCACGACATTGAGAATAAGGCAACACTTGATTGTGGTTCTGCGATGTTGTTGATTTGGCATGTGCATCATCTGCAGTAATTGCTGTTTTTGGCTAGTCAACTGACATCTCTTTCTTCCTAATGTAAGTAGTTATTGATGGTTTGCAACCTAAATTGGGCTTGTGTTCTCTCGCCTTGGCTCAACAACACCATCTACCCACACTTCAATGTGCTTTCGATTTTGCTGGGATCAGTTTTCTATACTCTCTTGTAGTACAAGAAATCTCCACCAATCAACATAACATACGCATGGAATGTCACATGACACGTTGTATGATCAGCAGGCGGCAACGTGATTGCTACAAGGATCCATAGGCCCTCGTAGTGCCAGTGCTATACGTGTGCCATTTAGAAGGGCTGGGCGCTGCACGTTCATTTTTTCCAATCCCAGATTTTTGCAACCTAGCTCATACTGGTGGAATATCACACCCAAACTGCGGTTAAGATTACATGACACGGTTCCGTTGGACCACACTTTCGTCCAAAAGAACACAGCATTTTGGCAACTTCAGACGATTTAGACACCAAGTGAATTTGCGGGAAATGGCCAGTGTTTGTCACATGGATGTCAATGCATTAATGCTAATATCAGTCGTTCCATGTAGACAAGGCGGTTGCGGCAGGAGCCGCACTTTGCAATTGCAACGGTTGTCCAGCGGCTCAAGCTCCGGCTCGCTGATGCGGTAGTGCAACCATTTCGCGCAGCCTTATGCTGCCAAACAACAACGCTTTGTGATCAACTATCAACCACCACGTGCATCGCCTTGCCGGTGCTTTGGGGTGTCACATTAAATGGATCTGCGATCGTTTGATACATCACATCTGGGGGGTCGCTTGCACAAAGTCAATTCGACAGGATAGCAACCTCGTTGTACATTTTGCCTTCACGGGGGATATTGCACGCGCATTCTCTGCCTAGGGACAGTCACTATTGTCCTAGGCACACGACCGAGGCCAGCGAGCGATATTCTAGATGAGAATCCACCACACAACAAGCACAACTCTTGAACACTTCACAGTGTCGCTGGAAATCAATGCTTACAACCAACAAGAATGTTCAAAGATTCACCCCAACTCAATAGTCCAGACACCCTTTGATTCCACTAAAACAAGCAGATTGCAACACTAGGATGTCCAATGAATAGTCACTTCACCTCCTAGTTGATTCCAGAATTAATTGGCATTGATCATCCAACACTTGGGCCTCTAATCCTGAAGATCCCCTGTGCTGACCTCAATTCTACTCCAAATGATCCAAAACTTCTCCGCACGACTCCTAGATACCCATTGAACAACTTGTCTGGTGGGTCTGGAAGCCCAATTCCAAGTCTTTCCCGCCATTCTAATACTTTAGGCTTGTTTTGGGGTCCTAGTTGGACCCCTGGGACCAGAAACGGGGGTGTGCAAGCAGTTGGCGCTGTTGGCAAATGGACCAGCGGCTTCCCTTTTTATCTTCCGCCAAGGCCCCATAACGCCACTTTAACAGTATAACAAAATCCGTTACACCATAACACCTTATTCCTTATCCCATAGCCTTGCCATCTTACACCATTTCCCTTTGAGTACACTTCCTATTGAACTACCATATATAAATGTCATATCACACTACGAATTCATGTATTGCACCTAGAATATTCTCCTTTCCCGTAAGAATCCACCCACTCTTGCTAGAACTCATCATATGCATCTCCTAGTAATACTATTCCATTGTTCTATCACTATTTCCCCTTATACCATGCACAACAATAGCCACCGGCATACTTTACACCCAATTGCTCTTTCCACACTGCTCTCATAGTGTCCACAACACTCCACGGCACCCACACAAGTTGCCAAGGGTGGCAGTTCTGTCACACACATGACCATCCTTATATACTGCCCATGTTGCACCTTGCCCAACAACCCAATGCTACCAAGCTCACACCTATACCCAAGCGTGTGTGGCCCCACGCCATGTCACACTCGCCTATGAGGATGAAATTTCAATGGTTAATTATTATCTTAAATGATTTATTAATTTTAACGATCTATATAGCTATAATTTAATATTGTATGTCAAATTTCATCAGAATAATGCAAGCAACCTGATGATCACGTTTTTATAGCCAAATTATATTATCCAAACCATCTAACTCATCAAAATAACTTGTCAAATTATCTTTAACATCAATTGACCCGTTGTGCCACTGTGCACACCCTAAGTTTTGTTTCAACGGGGAGCCCGGCACTCTATGCATCATATTGTTGTTCAATGAATATACTATAAGCGTTATTGACGACCCAAACAATATTGAACCACTTGCACCTTGCAGCCCATGTGGGGCATTCTCCCTCTAATCCGTTTGTGCCCCCCTTTGTTCTAGTGCCGCGCATCTCATGTTGCTTCCCACATCAGCGATAAAATAAAAACAAGAAGGGTTGGCAGCCCGCTTCCATCCACGCGCCTTCTTGCCATCCTGTTTCACACCTGTGATACCTTTGAAATGCAATCTCCTTGCTTATGTATTGGAGATTGATATCCATAATGGTCACAATGATTGATTGGAATTTTCTGACGACCGGTGTCAGTGCAATGTCTTGGGTCAGACTCGATTGATGTGCCAGGAAGATTTCATTGGCACCAATCTCACCTCGTTGGATCATCCTTGGATCATCTGCGATGTTGCTGCAACGGTCTGATTGCATGTGAGGGAACCAACGAACGGGCTGATAGTAAACTGGTTTTGCTCCGAACCTGTTCTGTTTCCGTTGCAAACTTGTTGCTTGGGTCCAGCCCTGCAAAATTGCGTCTGGATTACTACCTGAACTACCAGCCTGTGCGCACGGACACACACGGAGACTCCCAACATCAGACATTCCGCTGCCGCCCAGCAGCAGCCCGGTGCGTGCGTCGAGCTGCCGCTCCCTGTTGCTCCCTGACGGCGATGGCGGCCGAGGGCTCGGACGGCGGCCTCTACTGCAGCACCTCCGGCACGTACTTCACGGACAAGGACGCCCTCACGCAGCACTACCGCAGCGACTTCCACATCTACAACCTCCGTCGCAAGGTTGCCGGCCTGCCGCCCGTCACCAAGGAGTGGTTCGACGGCCGCAAGCACCAGATAGCGCGCGCGGCGTCCAAATCGAGTCCTGGGGCGGGCAATCGCGTGTGGATCGACCCTCTGACGCAGAAGAAGTTCTCCAGCGAGAAGACGTACGCATCGTTCGTGAGGTCCAAGAAATACAAACGGCTGGTGGCGGAGAGCGGGGGGACGGCGCCTGAGCCCATTGTGGTGGAAAAGAGGGCGAAGGAGGGTGGGTGGAAGTGCTAGCACGGGGAGGGCGATGGGATTGCACCGGACGAGTTCCGCAGGGGATGCTATGGGCATGGGCATCGGATTGGTGGATCCCATTATTTGATTTGGGCAATCGAAGTGGCGGCTGGGAGTCCCAGGAGGTGTCGACAAGCTGGCCGGTCGCCTTGTGTCAATAGACGTACTTTTATTCTCTTCGTTGCTGTGAGGAGTGCTTAAGAATCTGGGTTCCCAATCATCCTAGCTTAGGATCCTACTGTCAAGACTAGTAGTTGTTTTATTGACAGCCTTCAGCAGAACAAAGAACTCAGAGAATGTGTTGGCCAGTTCCAACCATGATCTATGTCCATCTTATCAAGGTAGTGGCAAAAACAACATGGGGGAGGGCATTTGACAGTGAGTGAATGGAATTGCAGCATGAGTGCAGTTGGCACTTCAGGCCAGTTCTGGGCTTTTTTGATTGGCATAGGGATTGGTCCTGCTTTGAAGGCGGCTGCTTAATCTCCGAAGCGTGGATAGGGGCTTAGAGTGGTGCCTGGACTGTTCTGGAAATTCTGAAACATCAGCTTGTTAACTCTCAAACAACTGCCTATGATAAGGTTCTGTTCTGATGCACGGTGTGCTGTCATCCAAATTGCTAACAGGAGCGGACAGTGGGAACAAGAAAGCCCTGGGAGTGCACTCTCAAGGTGGATACAGATCAAAACCAACAACCTACAGGCCTGTCAAGGTACATGCTAGCTGCATGTTTTCCAACCCAGCAAGCATCTGTTTGACTCAATATTGTGTCTGTGACTGGCAGTTGCATTTCAAGCAGAAACACTCACATCGGCAGTTGCAAGTTGTTGTTGTTCAATGAAAATGCCTCATCAATGGAGCCCTACATTTGCACCAAACACTCCAAAATCCTGAAAGCTTCTAAACCATTTTGCTCGATCCCACCACCTCTGAAATCAGAATTGCGACTTACCAGGGTGAGTCTGAGGGGCCTGCAGCAACTCTGGAGGATGCCAAGTCGGATTCAGGTGATAGCAGCTCAGAGTGGGAGACAGCGTCTGATGAAGATGCCGCTGTGATGGAAGATGGAAAGGTCAGCATGGCATTCTGTTTCTTTGTTCTTGCTGAAACTGTTGATTACTGATAACGAAACACAATGACACACTCCGTACTGAGGAGAGCTTTGCCGAATGCAGAACATGTTTTACCTTGCAAATAAACTTGTAAAGCACAAAAATCCTCATCCTGTTTTGAACTCAGTGCTTTGATGAGAATGATACTTGATGGCAGCGCTGCTTAGTTGAGTAGAATGCACGACAGAGTCCAGCTGAGTGAGACACAGCTGGACATATTCATTTCAAGGCGAATGTGGGCTGTTGAAACATTATTGTCAGAACATTTTGGCACCTGCATTTCATTGAGTATGAGCTTGTGCCTTCTGGAATTCACTATGGCCAAATGGTTGGCAGAATCTGAAATGCCTGACAGGATTTGGATTCTCCCAGTTGCAAGCCGCCAATTCCAAACACACCTTTGACATTGGGCAAGTCCACACCTAAGTTGATGTAAAAGGAAATTTGCTTCCACCCTCGTCCTGTTCGATGCAGTTACTTGAATTGGGTTGTTCACTGAGCCTGGTGTGCTGTATTTAGAGCGGCAAGGTGGACAAGTGGGAGGAGTGGAACGTGTGTCGCAGCCTGTTTGACAGTCACAGCAGTGCGACCTTTGACGACAACTTGGAGTACATGTACAAGAAGTTTGGATTCTTCTTTCCTGATGCAGAACACCTCACAGACCCACAAGGCCTCCTCAAATACTTGGTGAGTGCTTGGTTGACAAGCATACTGTGGAGGTCTGGAGAAGGAGTTCTCAGAGGTGGCTTGTTTCATTGGGAGTTGTTCTAAATGCGTTTCGATTCTTTTGACTTTGCCACATGGTGTTACACTGCTTTGTGAAAAGCCAGTTGCATGTGATGCTTGCATCCATCCTGTGTGGTAGTATGTTGTGGATTTGACCGTGTCACACGTGCGCATGATCGTTGTTGTGATGTTTTTTGACTGTCTACAACTGGAAACTGCTGTCTGATATTTTCTGCAGCTCGTATTGTGGGTTGTTTGTGCTGAACACGTGGGCACCGTGCAGGGTGCCAAGCTCCAGCATGGCTGTGTGCCCCTTTGGTCAAGAGGCGATGACCCCAATCCAAAGCGCTTCAGAAGCCTCCATGCCGTGCAGCGACACATGATTGACACCAACAGGTGCAGAATGCTATTTGAGGACAACGAGGAGGAGTATGAGGACTTTTATGACCTAGCTTACTTGTATGAGCCTGAAGGAGGTGAGGACGAATGTTAGGCGCAGATAGGTGCACGGAACCCACATTGATACCCTTGATGCTCTCTGGTGTCGTGTTTGGGGGTATTTGCGGCAGCCAGGTGCTCTGTAATGGGGTGCATGCCTTTCGATTGGGGTGCTTTTTGCCAAACTCTGTGAGGCTCTTCTAGACCACTGGAAGGATCAGTGGTGCCTCATAATCTGAGATCGGTGGGGACCTGTAGCAAGACCAGTTTGTCGTTGTTCCCATTCTTGTAGTGAACATGTACATTCACTTGCTCATTCGACTGAGTTGCAGTGGAGTACTGTGGGAAGCGTTTCTTTCTGCAGTTTTTGCATATTAAGCCGTGATGGCACCTGAATCTCTGCATTGATGGCTGCGAGCAGGGCAGGAGCTTGTCGCTGGGGACGAGGCTGGCCTTGGGACAGGTGGCTACGAGTTGGTGCTAACGGGTGAAGGAGGCAGGGAGAAAATCGTTGGTACACGCGAGTTTGCACGGTACTACAAACAGAAACATCGACCGACAGAAGCGAGAGAATCCGTGCTCATCAACCAGATTGTGGCAAAGTATGCCCCATGACTCTGGGCCATGGTTGTGTGGCTGTGCTCGCATTAGGACTGCATCGCCATGTTTGCTGTTGAGGGCATAGCGGCTCTTTATCCGCTGCCTTCGCATTTGTGTGCTTGCCTCTAAATTTAGAGGGCTTGAAAGCCGACAACACCTCCACCCCGTGAGATGTTCTTCGCTGGTACAACGAGTCTCATTTTGGGATCCTTGCCTCAACTGTTCGTGAAGTTGTACGATGCGTGCTCAGGTACAGGTCCTTGGGTATCCAGACGGCTTCGTCTCCATCACCTGAAGAAAAGCGGTCAAGGCGTTCCGCCCGAAAACATCAGGAGACGGTGCGCATGCGAGTGGAGCTGCGAAGCAATGTCAACAACCACTTGCCCAGAAACGTCCCCTATTGATTTCGCACTGCAGCTGCTTTTTAATGACATGCCGTTGGGTCCATGCATGAGCGCATTTCACCAGCACTTGGTGCTGCCGCTTACTTCTTGTGCTTATTTGTTTGCCATTCGAGTGGCTGGATTGCAACCGAAATGACACGACGGGTTACGTTGCCAGGCTTTTGTGAAACTGCTACTCGGGCGAATCATATCCCGAGTTCTGCCACTGTACAACACAGTGCTGGAGATGCTGAGTTCTCTGGTTGTGGGGAGTAGTTTGACTGCTCTTAAAGAGCAGCTGGGAAGGAATGCAACCTGGGCAGGAGTGGATGTGCATCCCACCCTGTGCCTTTATCACCATGGCAGTATCTCACAATCCGTAGTACCCATTTTTCGAGCACAGACACCAGACTTTTTCACTTGGTAAGCGGGGTTGTAGAATCACGGCATCCCAAACAACTAACCGGTGGCGCCCGGCCGTTGTAGTCACAGCTTCACCTGGTCGGAGCTTCGCTAATATTACGTCGTCTTTGTAAACTCGATTTGACATATCGATGGGTGGAAATCGCCAACAAGTGAGACATGCTTGACAGTCTTGCAGCTCCAGCGCATTGGTATCTCAGCCAGACGAGCACCTTTGGTGGGTGCGGCTCGATGATGTGGTAAACAACCAGCACCAAACCATCAGCACCAACTTAACTTGCAGTACCAATCCCGGTGGGCAGGGCTGTGTTGTAAACAACAACTGGGCATTGGAACAAAAATTACAAGGATGATGCTCACGGCTGCCGATACTGTTCAATGAGAATATAGACAATCCAAAACTAGCACATAAAGATGCCTGAGCGCAAGCGCGGTTCTGGAATCCGCAACGAAAATAAGAAGACCTAGGTCCTCGAGACTCGGCATCTGGGAAATTTCTCGCCATCCATAGCCGGCTTCACAGTCCGCTCCATCACCACGCCACCATTGCACCGCAAGTGGACGCCGCCAGTGTCATTCATCTGGCAATATCTCTCAGGGATCGCCCACACATGCCTTTCAAAGAAGCTTTCGTCATCGTGGTTTCAACACCATGGAAGTCATCGTCAATTTCTTCTGTGATTCGTCCCTTGACACCCATTCAGTCGGTTGTCAGGGACTTTTGCCCGTTGAAGCAGGCCAAACTCTTGAGAAAGGCCTCCTTCTTCATTTCGACAAATGCCCTGCACGCGTTCGTCTCGATCAAAGTGCCGCAGTCGCACGAGGCGCACCTCTGATTTCTCGACCGTATGTGCAGCTGCTGGCACGTCGGGCAGCGAAAGGCAGGGCGAACGAGCTGCCGGGACTTGTCCACGATGGCAAGGATCATCTCGCACATGCTGCGTATGCTGACTCCATGCTTTTCCAGGCAGGCCACTGCCTGCTGAGTCTTGTGCTTTTCCGCCTGTCCTTGGGCACTCAAGGGCTTGGACACGAAGTCGGCAATATCGCGCAAAATGACGAACTGACACTGCGTTTTGAGGTCATTCATGTCCAGGCGCTCCGCCATTGCCAGCCACTTGGCGGCTTCCCACCGGTCCTTGCACCCGCCGCCATGCGCATCTTCGCTGTGTGGCGTGCAGAAGCTCATTTGTTCTGCAGCGGCGCAGAGCCTGGTCTCCACAACCTTCACGAGTCCGGGCATGTCGTACTTTTCAGCGATGCCCAGGATTTTGTCTGCACTTTCCACCTGCAAACGAAGGATCAGCAGTGGCATGGGGAAAGGGACAGAGCCAGCGGCCAGCACCACTGTACCTAGAACACAACAGCTGCTTTCCGATCACGCAACTGATACATTTGAAACTAATACCATGGTACCAGCATTGATCTACCTGCTGTCAACACTTTGGCGTCGACGTGCGCAGTGAAGATACGTGAATGCACACACAGAGGCGTGCAATGGAGAAACACGCGTGGCATACGTGGGAGCTTTAACTTGCCAGACAGGGTGTCACTAATCGTACCGTTTCTGCCTTCACTTGCACGCCGTACATAAATGATAACAGAATGTCCACATCTTCCATCCATTCGTCCACTTTGATCACAGGCTTCCCTTCAACCATCCGATGCTGCACTTCGCCCCGTTTGGCGTCCCTCAGCAGCTTGCAGAACCAGCCCGAGTGCATCGCCAGCACGGCGCCATGGGCGGGTAAATTTTGTCCCTGGACGCACAACCAAACGTCCGCCATTTCGAGGTACCCCGCCGTCAGTTTCGACCGGTACCTTGGGGTCCAGGCCTCTGACGTCATTGTCGCTGCGCCGAGTGAAAGGGGTATTAGTCAGCATGGGAGATGTGGATGATGCGCGGGTCGGCTGAGAACACAAGGCCCTGGCCCAGGCGCACGGAGGGCTCGCCGGTGGCATTCGGCCGCTACACCCACCAGGGTTCCTGCAGCTCTGGCAAGAGCTGCCTGCCTCCAAACAACGCTTCTGCTTTCCAGTGAGAGTTTCCAGAACGATCATAAAAAATGGCTGGGATGAAGGCCCGCGACGCTGACATCTGGCGTCGGCAACATCCGTGTGCCTATTCCTCCAAGCTGCGGCCGCGCAGCAGATTTCCAGGCAGAGGAAGGCCCCGAAAACTGCGAACGCGCCGCGAGAACAGCTCAAGGTAACACGCGTGCCGGCAAATCCGGTCGCGTGGCGCCATGAACAAGCGGATCCGCGGCCCTTGTCGCCCGCGGCGCAGCACGCAGTTCTTGTAATGAACCACGTGCACTGTCGACAACTCGCAGATTCGCCAGCGCATACAACCCCAGGGCAGCGGCGTAACCTACCCGCTTCCTCGCCAGAGGAGCGCCGCTTCAGAAGCACCGTGTCCGAAGACCATCAGCGGCCGCTGCCTGGGCGCGCCAAGGGCTTATAAACAGATGCCCATCCGCGTCCGCGTCACCCAGACAAGATGATCCAGCTGAGCGCGGATCGGTGGAACCCCTGCGCACCCAGTACTCAGTACACTACGCCTTACCCGATCCAGGGTCGCCCCCGGGCGGTCTGTGGTGCGCGTCTTGCATCCATTGATTATCCAAGAATCGCCGGTTTTGCCTGCGGAGAGGGGCGCGTGAATGGTGGCCGAACGGTCCGCCCTTGTCTAATCTTAATTGTCCAATGTTAACCGTTTCTTGTGTTTGTGACTGAATGTGCATGCAAATATTTCTTGGCTGATCGATGGGTTGAATGCCCGTGCGGAGGTGGACGGCCTGCTCACGCGTTTTGGGCCTTCCATGCCAGCAGACGGCCGCTAACTAAAGTCTATGAGCGCCAGTTTAGTGTGGCCTCTCAATTTGTTGAACGGAGTCAATTCTGAAAGGAGAGACTCTGCAGTTGAGGATTCCTATGGGAGTGGCCGTGTCCATCTGGAGGGATACCTCGACGCCTGATCCCGTTCTTTGTAGCAGCTGTTTGCAGCCTGCAATACAGAGTTCAAAGGTGGTTGTAGATTCATGGCGCACAATTAGAGGTTAATGTCCTAACAGGACAAGCGCCGGAATCAAGTAGTGCAGGCTTACACTTCATTCCCATGCGTTGTAGAACAGTGACGTAGTTTTGAGGCAGTGACTGCTTTGGCCGGTTCTATGCAATTTGCTGTGCACGAGAACCTGGTACGTTTTTCGGGCAAGTACCTTCTGAAAGGCCTCACGCAGGGAGCCACAGCAGGTCATAGCAGCGGTATCATAGGCAAGAATCCTTCGCACCATGGCTGCCATTGCTGTGGATGGGACTGGCCAAATGCCGTGATGTTTTCCGTGGATAGTTAATGGGCCATCGTGGGTTGGGGTCTAAACAGGCCCCAACCACGCATGCGTTGCCCATTCGCTGCTGCCTGCGAGTGTCAGGGGTGGCGCCCCTGCGCTGCGTCTGCAAAACCGCCTGTGACCCTGTCCACGCAAGTTCCCAGACGACCAGCCACGCAAGTCCTTGGAAGGGCGGGGGAAGTAAAGCACTACACCGTACAAAGCCGTACGGGATCGTCCTACTGACACCGTGAATTCAGCGGCAGCGCCGGGCGATCCTCACTCTATTGACGGACGCGCATGTGGGCTCCCACGCGCCCTCGTGCGGACTGGGAGGGGTGTGGGACAAAGCCCTGGGCGCGTTCAGCATGTGCGCCGTTGCACTGGGAAGGTCGCCGCCTCATATGTGCAAGGGGAACGATTTTCCTTGTTTATGCAGCAACGAATTCGGTCCTGGCTGCACGACGCGTTCGTGCTGCAGCTACAATTGCACAATTCGGAGTCGTTGAGTTCCACACTGCGTCACTCGAGAGTCGCCCACAGCCTTCATCGGCAATGAAGTCTACTGGTCGATTTCTATGGCAGTGCAGAAGCAGGGTCCACGGCGGATCCTGGCATAATCATCGCCAAACTCGGCAGGATACATCTCGGGGAATAATAAGCTGCCGACAGAATTCTTCTCTCTCTTATACACTCTACATGTACTCTATAGTTCGACATTGTTGGTGCCCAAACGTCTCAGCTTTTCCGTCCCCAGTCTTCTCTATGGAGCTCCAGTGTTGGCTGGCTTATCTGATATACCTTTGCAGGAATTTCTGATGAAAATCGGAGCGTACTGTGTCATTTATGAATCTCTTCTGCGCCTTAGGCTCCCCACGAGTTTGGTTCTTGAACACAACGTCGTCGTCCCACCTGCAGCGAAACAATCATATACGAAATTACTGCACACTGCTGTGACTCTTGTCACAACCATTTTGCACACAATGTCGGCATTGACAGTCCTTTCATGCTCCCTTTGCAATGGCAACATGCCGTTAGCCGAGAACCGCTTGTGCAGTGCAGCGTATGTCCACAGCAGCAAGTACTGCCACGATGACAGGAGCGGACGTCACTTGTACGCCCCATGTGACTGTATCTGGCACAGCACCCCTTACCTCCGCTTCACTGCGAATTGAGCATTTGCGTCCATTTGATGGATGAGAGGGTTGCCCCTGAGCAGCACTTCCTCTTTTTCCTTGAGCTCACGTTCAGCCTCCTCCTCTGCCTGCAAGCCAACACCTGTCAGGTGCTGTCATGCACATGCACAGCCACATAATGTGCATTTGTCTGCATACTTGCCATCATCCAGCCAATAGCCACATGGGAGCGGCTCGGACACTACTGTAATATGGCAACAATGGCAACTATTGAATGTGTTCCAAATGCAACCCAACCTGACATAAACTGGTGGATGAACAAATGCCATTGGGCATATGCGCTTCAGCAGAATAGACTCCTTGGAATCTGAACTGCCTGCATTCTTTGTGTTGGTGAAACCACATCACATTCTTCTGACCTGCTTCGTCTGACGTGTGATCTGTACGTTCCAACAAAGCAAACAAACAAACAAACAAAGCTTGAAAAACACTGGCAGCAAAGCACTTGTGGGGCTGTCCCACAGCAGAAAAAGGCCACCTATAAGGCACTATCAAACACACGCCTTGACAACATAAAGCCAACTTCCAACACCTGCCTTCCCATCAAGATCAACTCACCTTCTTTCTTCCTTCCTCTTCCCTCTCCTTCTTTATGCGCGCAAGCAACTCCAACAGCTCCGCTTCCTCATCCTGGAGCAAAGAAGCAGCAACGCCTCATCAGCAGCATGAAGCCATCCTAAACATCCAGTGCAGTTTGACACGCAAACACATGCACAAACCCATTGTTAACATTCTGAAGTTACTGCCAAGCACCCCTACAGTACAACTCGCCACAAATGGAGAATCCTGGACTGCTCAACGCTTCATATCCTAAGCCTGAGAAGAATGGGCGGAGAAGAAGAGATTCTGGACACCTGAGACCATCCACATAACTGCGAAGAGTGTTACTGGAAGTGTTGGCAGTGAACAAAACACACACGTCACTGTCTTTCTTTCCTTGGTTTCGTTTCATTGGACCGGGAACACTTGTTTGGAAGGGTACATAGTGATTGATAACAATGGTATATGCCATTGCTAGATTGCTCCCAGGCACTTTCTTCGTCATGTGCGAGAAGTGGGAGCTCAAGAATTAGAATACCTCACTATCTTCTTCCTCCTCGTCGTCATCATCATTTGCATCGTCATCCACGTCATCTGCATCCACTGCTTTGGGAACTAAAAGTTTCGCACTTGACTTTGAGCCATCTCCAATTTGCAGCATATTTAAGTCCTTCTTTCGCTCCTCTGCTTGTTGTGACCACACAGAATACTGGTTCAAAGCAGTGTTGTTGAAAAGCATCAACAAGCTTGAATAAAGAAATCAGTATGCCAAGCCAAAGTTCTGGTTCAATCTGCTCATGAGTCTTCAAGAATGTCAAACTGTCCAGCAGCAAAACAACAACTTCTGTTGCATCGAATGCATGGAGCGGATGGTCCCTTGTGCCCACTACAGAGCAGTAGTCAAGTGCGCAAGAGCCAGAAACAACATTCCATGCCATTGTCTGGTGGGCATTTGCATCAAAAGCAACTGACTCAGAAGGCACACATGAAGCAGCATCTGCGCGTAAGTCAAGGCAACTGTGTGGGCTCAAAGTCAAAGCATTCATGCAGTTTCAAGGAACTCCTGTTCATAGTAAAAGAAGAGCCACAAACATCTACATTTTGCTTCATGCTTGCCTTCAAAATTTTTCCTCTCCTTTGCCTCCAGTTCTGCCTGCAACAAATCTGGCTTAGTTAGCTTTGCATCACGTCACTATGTTACCAAGAAACACCTGCCCTTAAAATTACGTGCAATTATGGTTGTTCGACCCAATAGCTTAACATTTTCCATAAGGTTGGCCCTTATCGTCCATTCCATCGTTTAATGCACTTTCAATCTGGGATATCACTTGTGGGTGGTCTGAAAATGGACATGTTCGAACTCCTAGTTGCCGACGTTCCAACCACGAAGATAATGAAGGAGACAAAACTGCGTGCTCAGAACGCACACATCGAAGATGGGATGTGTTCTAACAAGAAGCCACAATGGTCAAGATTCTTACTAGCTCCAGTAAACAAAAAGCAGGTTCGAAGCAACCTGGTGCTGGTGCACTATTAGAAGAAAGGAACCGAAAAGTTACCAAGGATCTACACAAAACACTGGCAACAGATCTCATGTGTGTGCGCAAGCCAGGAGCAGAGATTGGGGAGCCTGACTTCAAAGAGAACGTTGCAAAAGGAGGACACCAGTGACGGGAGAACATGTACCCTCTAAGCTACATGCTGAAGCTACCCTGCCATCCAAACCAACAAACATGGAATCCAGGGGATACCTAAGCTTAGAGCACCATGGGCACATCGATGCCAAGTTGAATGCTGGCTATTATGGTTGGGTGCAGCCATTTTTGAGAGATAAATTCCATGAAAATTGGAAGCTGAGATGTGCACACTTGCAACTGCCAATCTTGAAAGTCATCGTTACTATTCGTGGTGCAAGTTTATTGTTTTGGGTTAGATGGTTTCCTTGATGCAAGCGTTTAATGAATTGCACACAGTGATAGGCTGTACCAAATATTTCAACCAGTCCGTGTTCCACAGAAATCTTCGATTTAGGATTCATACTCTGAGATCCCTCTTCTCAATGTCCTTTGCGGATGACTGGCCATCTGCCCTGAAATCAGAAAGCCAGAAGCACCAATTCTCAGCGACTATCAAAAGACAAAAGAGGAATATTTACTGGTAGTTGTTGCACCCTTGCAACGTTCCAAGGATAACACAATCTGAGACAGAAACTAGTGCAGCTTTGTGTCGACAATGTCATAACGCCCTTGCAGCTCCTGCTTCCAATGCCATTTGTACAGCTGAAAATAACCAAGACTTGTCCTTTCATTATTTACTTATCTTTGTTTTGCTGGGTTCACCGATTCAGCAAATCGACAGGATACTTCCTAGCACCACAAGAAAGAACAAGTGCCCAGTGCAAGTCCCAATCTTTTGCCACAGCCTTTTCATGCTCCCCTGCCCAGTTGCCAATCAGAGCCACTGCACACCTTTCTACCACATACACTCCTACCGACGAGCCGTTCTGCCCATGTTCATTCAAAACCCTTGACTCTGAGGAATCAATCAACTCCCACGCCCCACATCGCCCACAAGGGGCCTCATCTAAGTCCAATCAGCCCCCTCAACACACACACACACACACACAAACACACACACACACACACACACACACACACACATCACCCCAGAAGCGCAAAGGCCCCCTTCTGCACAGTTCAGGCAAAGCGCATCCAAAGGACCTCGCCTCCACCTGAATTTGAGCTTCGTGTGGGAGGGCTGGTCCTTCGCGGAGTGCGCCCGACTCGGCACGAAGAGCCTGTTGCCCCCTTGCTCCTCGGCGCCCTTTGCGGGCGCCCAAGTGGGACGGTGAGCGGTCGTCATCGCGCGGCAACAGCCGGCCTGGGAGGGCCACTTTCCTGCCAACCCGCCCAGCACCGAACGGCCAAGCCCTGCTCATTTTGGACCCATCAAACGGCCAAAGGCAGGAACGCCGGGCGCATCCGACGTGGCGGCAAAGGGGCGACGTGTCGCGTCGTCAATCCGCAGCCTCCACGCGCGTGCGCGCTTTTCCGCTGCCGACTCCGGGCCAGCGGTTGGTGGCAACGGAGGCCCCCAAAGGCACGCGAACGCCGCCTGCCATTCGCCTTTGCCCGCCTCGCCCGCTTCCCCCCTCGCCAGCCGTCCGCCTCGCCGCCATGGTCTCCCGCGGACTGTGTGCGCCGGGCGCCGCGCAGGCGAGGGCCGCCGCGCGTCAGCCCATCAACGAGTGCCCGGCGCCATCGTGTCGCCTTGGATGTCCGAGTGCTCAGCCCCGGTTGCCGGTCTTCAGGAAGTCTTCCCTTGCTGGGACAAAGGTGGGGCGCCTTCCGAATCGGGCTGCCGACGCCAGTGTTTCGGCCCTCATGTTTGGAGGGATTGTGCTGGTGAGGATTGCTCGTCGGGGTTTTTGGCGTGGCTCTGTGACGGCTGGTCCTGCGCTCCGGAGACTGGAGGCGCATTGGTGGCTGGTTGTGTGGTCGCCATGGCATGTGCTTGATGGGCGCCGCCGTGCTTGGTTCCGCAGGTGTCTGTCTCGGCGCCGAAGCATGGCACCCCATCTGGACCACAGGCGGCGCAGGGGCGTAGTGTCGTCTGCTCTGCAGCGGCTGACGGTGGGTCAGTGCTGGACATTCGTGGCTATAATGTGAAGGGGTTCGTGCTTGCAGCAGTGGCCAACCATCGGTGCAGCTGGACAAGCATCGGCGGTGCACCAGTCACTGTATTCGTGGGCACCGTTGGCGAATTCACGCGTCGATAGGCTGCACTTGGAACCCTGGAATGCGGATGAAGTCCTCCCAACACTGCGCGTTGGCCGGTCCTCCGCCTGACGAGCTTCGCTGTTGTTCTCATGCCAGGCAGCGAAGGGCGGTCCTTCCCCATTGAGAAGTACCGCAACATTGGCATCATGGCCCACATCGACGCTGGAAAGGTAACTATTGCAGCCCTCTTCCCACTGCTTAGATGTGTTGCACTGATCACCTTGGCAACACAATTCCCCAGTTGTGTGCGTATCTTTTGGTTGCTTATTGGGCAGAGAGGCATCTGCATCATCATCAATACGTGCCGATGTAATCGTTCTGGAAGGCCACCGATGCGCTGCCTGCTTGCTCCCGAACTGATCCTGGGTCCGACAGGCACCGATCCGGACATTGTATGTTGCGTTCACCCGGGTAGACGACTGTGACAGAGCCGCATCCTTACCACACTGGGAAGAGCCGTAACGGAACTACCTAAGGAAATGTAAGTGACCACATGGACTGGATGGAGCAGGAACAGGAGAGGGCATCACAATTACGTCTGCAGCCAATGACGTGTGCTTCTGGGACGACCACAGAATCAACATTATTGACACTCCTGGCCACGCTGGGATTCTCACCCAGGCAAGGCTGAGGGCTAAGGCAGTGGCCTGTGACACTTGCTGCATGTACAGCAGCCAAGTGGTACTGGATAAGCCCCTCAGCTGAGCTTGTTGTACAGCTTTATTTTACATGGATTTTGTGCAAGTTCATATGTTGCCACCTTGTCGTTTGGCGTAGAGGCATGCCTGTGCAGTGCCCTGGCCACGTTGACTTCACCCTCGAGGTGAAGGCCATGTATAAGGCAGTACCTGTGACACTTGCTGTATGTACAACTGCTGGTTGGTACTGGATAAGCCTCAGCTGAGCTTGTTGTACAACTTTATTTTACATGGATTTTGTGCAAGTTCATATGTTGCAACTCTTGTCGTTTGGCGTAGAGGCATGCCTGTGCAGTGCTCAGTCTCACATCGTCTTTGCATTAGTGGGCCTGACAATTTTCATAAGTGCTGGACACAAGGATTGACTAACCAGTGCATCGCCCTCTCAGATCACAAGATGCTATTTGTGTCTGTGCATCGCATAGCTGTTTGCCAGTATTGTTCCCAAGTGCTTACATGAGCCACTATTTCAGTTTTGCTAGGCCAGTGCAGTGCCAAGACACAAGCATGGTTACATCCACTGTTCCAAAGACGTGCAAGACGACTAGCAGTGTATTGAGCATATGATAATTCATAAAGCAGCCCAATAACTCTGTGCTGGTGTACTGGTGGTCAGGTGGAGCGTGCTCTGAGGGTACTGGATGGTACTATCGCTCTTTTTGATGCTGTGGCGGGCGTTGAGCCCCAGTCTGAGACCGTTTGGCGGCAGGCAGACAAGTACAAAGTTCCCCGCATGTGTTTTGTCAACAAGATGGACAGAATGGGCGCCAACTTTATGAAGGCTCGGGACATGATGGTCACCAACCTGGGTGCCAACCCGCTCGTGATGCAGCTGCCTATTGGTGCGGAGGACAACTTTCAGGGTGTTGTCGACTTGGTTGAGATGAAGGGCATTGTGTGGAGTGGGGAGCAACTGGGTGCATCGTTTGACTTCGTGGATATCCCAGATGACTTGAAGGACCAGGCAGCTGAGTACAGAGAGAAGCTCCTGGAGACGGTGGTGGAACTTGATGACGACGCGATGATGACATACCTGGAAGGGGAGGAGATTGACACTGCAACAATCAAGAAACTGGTTCGAAAGGGGACTCTGGCTGGAACTTTTGTGCCAGTGCTCTGTGGGAGCGCATACAAGAACAAAGGCGTCCAGCCCCTGTTGGATGCTGTTGTCAGCTATCTCCCTGCCCCCACTGACCTGGAGGATGTGAAGGGTTGTGGGGTTGCTGACCCAGAGACGCAGCTTTCCCGCAGCAGCACTGACGATGAGAAGTTTTCTGCCCTGGCTTTCAAGATTATGACAGATCAGTTTGTTGGGTCGCTCACTTTTTGCCGGATTTACAGCGGAACACTGAATGCGGGATCCTATGTATCAAACTCCACAAAAGGCAAGAAGGAGAGGATTGGCCGGATACTGGAGATGCATGCAAACAGCC
>CAJHUC010002434.1:0-17386 GCA_905146915.1 Ostreobium quekettii | reverse complement strand
TTTACTGTGAAGTGCAGCAAGACAGTGTGGATGGAAACATGCTTGTCATCCAGGCATGTGCAAGAGCAGGGCCCATCACAACTACTCTCTACCCTCCTTCATGGAAGTCATGTTGCCCTTGGCTCCAGATTATGGTCATAATGCCCACGGGTCAGAAATGTCACATCCACCAACCAGCGGCACAGTGGAATGGGGTTGATACTAGAGGACTGGGGGGCAAGCAGTGTCCCTTGCTCTTGCTCTCTGTGACACTTGTGTGCATGCAATGCTTATTACCTGCCAAGGAAGAGTGCTGCTCTCAGAAGCTCCAGCACTTTGTGCTTGTGACACTTGGCTCCTGACCAAGCCAATGCAACAGGACTAGTTTCTGGCATGCTGGCTAGATTGAGGGAATTGTGGAAACCAAAGGCATGGCATGTGTCATTCCCCAAAGTCTTCTCAAAAGCTTCACAGCCAGTTGAGAATGAACTGTCACGCTCCAGACATTCTTCGTTCACATATGTGAACTTGCCATGGCATTCTAACAATGTAACAAAAAGCTTGCAGGAAATTCTTTCCTTGTGTCTGTCCCTGTCCCCGTTGATTGTATTTTGTACTGCCTTGATGTGCACCATCTTTATGTGTGCTGTCGGTATCCTGCCTTGCAGGTGAGGTGTGAATGGGGACTGACAGACCAGCAAGAGAGCCTACTGACAGTGTGGGTGTTCGTGGGGCTGCTGATTGGTGCACTGCTGTGGGGAGCCCTTGCAGACATCTTGGGGCGCAAGGTCTCACTCATGGCGGCAACTGTGGGAGGCATCCTCACAAGCACAGTGGCGGCAGTGACACCTACCATCGGGGTGCGCAAAGGGGCACAGCCCTTCCGTCTCCTGTACAAGGAGGAGAAAGCAGAATGATCGTATTGGTGTCTGAATAACTTCGTTGCTGAAGTGTGGTGAAATATGCCAAGGCACAGTGTTCTAGCAGAGTAACACATTAACACATCAATGTGGCCGGCAACGTGTAAAGAGAGCACACACCTCCCAATTCAGCAGCAAAACATTGACGCACTGTGTGCAGCCAACTAAACAGCCTTCTCTTTCCTTGGGGCACATGTGCCTGCTGTGCAAGGCAGCCTTCACTGCAAGGGACAGTTCGTCAGTTTGGCTCCACAGAGCATTCAAATTTGCGAGAGAGTAGAGCACCACAGGCTGGAAATGCAGCCATAGAGCTCAGCGCATCAAATAAGCACAGTTGTTTTGGAAAAACCGAGATAACCACAATGCAGTACTCCTGGGTGGATAAGCACAGAGCAGCTCAGAACTGTTGCCTGGAGTGCCAGACACTGCAAATATGCCTCTGCTATGGGCCATATGGACCATGTACAACCTTTGGCACTGCCGATTGGTCAGGCTTCAGTAGCTGGACCTCTCAATGTGAGAAAGTCATACCCCTTTTGCTGTGCATCATGTAGCTGACTGGCTTGCATGAGAGGGCATGTATTTTCAAGTCAACAGACACAGAAGCAGGTTGTCATCCACACACTGTGCATACCACTGCCCACCGTTTCATGCTTCATGCTGCTAAATACACACACCATTGGAAACGTCTGCACAATCTTGACATTGCCCAAATGAAGACTGGTGGGAGCAGGGATTGCAAGCCTTGCTGGTGACCAACTAATGCACTGTTGATGTCTGCGGGCAGCACCCATAGCTGCCTAAGAGAATAATTTCAGTGCTTTTTTGTTGTAGTGACAAATCGAATCGGTGGCATTTGTGCTAGTGCAGCATCAATGCCAGCGACAGCACCCGGCATCACCTCATGGGTGTAGTTTGTCACATTTTGATGAATGCAGCTCAGGTGATTCTGTGCAAACAAATGTCATCCCCTGCACAGTGGCTACAATTCATGTTTGGCATCAAGGGTTCCATCAACACATTATATGTAGCTCCATCAATTCGCTGTTCTCAGTTTGCATCTTGTTTTGAAGTGATGGCAACCTGGTCCAGCACATGAAACGGCAGAGCTTTGCCACACTTTGGCAGGTGCTGTTAATGAGGACACGAGACGGCAATGTTTCAGACAGCAGCAACATAGCACTTCTGCTGATGGTTGAGAGAATGCTTAAGAAATTGCTTCAGACAATATTTCATACCATGCTGACAGATTGTGCTCTGTGCCCTCCACAGTGGCTGCAATTCATGTTTGGCATGATGGGCTTCACCTTTGCGGGCCAGTTCTCTGGGTTGACCTACCTGCTGGAGTTTGTGCCGGCTGCACACAGGGGCCGCTGGGGCGTCGCTGCAGGCCTTTTCTGGAGCACAGGCATCCTGGGCAACGCCGCAACGGCGTGGCTGGTGTTGCCCTGGCATGGCTGGCGGGGCCTCATGGTGGTCACCAACTTGCCGTACAGTGAGTTTTGAAGATTGCTATTTTGATTGATTGGAAAATATGTCAGATGGTGTGCCCTCCCATCTGATCAAAAGCTTGCAGAGCCTTTTGCTGACTGCCCACTTCACTTGCCGATGCAGTGGCGATCACTGTTCAAAGTTGCACTTGATGTTGTTGTGTTGCATAATGTTACAGGCACTGCAGCAATGGATGTTGAAGCATGTTGTCCTTATTTTGTAGAATGTTGAAGTGACTGATTGGTGCAGCGATTTTGAAGGTTTGTCATTGAAAAGAAACGAAAGCATGTCGTACAGCAGGTGTTTGCTCGATTGTGTGACATTTCAGTTGCAGAGCTTGAAGCTTTTCAGACTGTGATTGCCACAGGGCAGTTTTAAGCGTTAGAATGCCGCCGCTTACCAGTTTTTACGACCCCTCGCATCCTTGTGAAGCTCACAACTTGGGCATTTTCCCCACAATCTGCATATGGCTGAAAAAATGGCCGCACATGCGATGAAGTCTACTGACTGTTCTCAACTCTCCATCTGATGTGGTACCTGATTCTAGGGTCCTGTACAGTGTTTTGTCCACTTCAGTTCTTTTGAATAGTGTAATTGTCATTGCAGAGTACTGCTTTCCCTGTACGGAATTAATGTCCTCTATAACTTTGATGCCCTACTTCTCCATAATGGAAGGTTGGTTTTTAATGAAACTTCTCTCAAAGCTGTACCTATAAATTTGGGGCATAAGGTCAAAAACCAATTCAATCTGTTAGGTATTGAGTATTTGGCAGCACTTTGTAGCGGTGGTCCTTTACCTAGTAAATCTTGAACCTTGGGGTCAAGAATGACCAAAGTTTACCTTTTGCCCGAAGCTCAAGGGGGTCGTGTCTCACTTTTTCTTCTTCAAAATCGTTAGTTATGGGTTTTGGGACCCGATCTTTCCTGTTTGGAACTCATGTGTGATTTTGAGACCGTTCTTGTAATGAAATTTGTCTCTCAAATAGAAGACAATTAATTCCAGACAGAGGAAGTATGATTATGCTGCAAATGTTAGTCCACTCCAGCAAGCACTCATGCCACATGAGGATGCGACTTGTCCCTTTTGTGAACTCACACTAATGCAGACACAGGTGATAACACGTCCGTGCGATGATAAGCTGTGTGGCATTAGTTTCCAATGTCCCATAAAGGTGACATCGACGGCCCTGCTGGCCTCATGCTGGCATGGAGGCCTTTTGCACAAAAGATGCAAGCACACAGCAGTGTCCATGTGATGCTGTGTGGCTACACTTCCAAATGGCTTGTAAGACTATAGGAAAGTTTGTGTTACGGAAGATCAACATGCTGAAATAGAAAACTGAACTGGCAGTGCACTTGCACTGGCGTGCTATCACTGTGCCAATTTGCAATCAGCCCTAAAATTGTACAATTCCACCTCTGTTTCGTTGACATTATTTCCATGTGTGCAGTTGTGGTGCTGGTGCTGTTTCCCTTTGTTCCGGAATCCGCGCACTACCTTGTGGCAGCTGGGCGACCCCATCAGGCGCTGAAGTCACTGCAGTGGGCAGCGAGGCTCAACGGTGCCAATCTGCCAGAAGGCCAGCTGTTGGTGCCAAAGGGAGATGATTTAGACGACCAACCCAGGAATTCCTTAGTGAAGATCAGAAAGTTCTTGGCAGACACTTCAAGGTGGGGAGCCTTAATGTGTGGTTCTGTTTATGCTGCTCAGTGATTGGCCTGCAGTACCCCTGGAAATTGGCCTTTGTCAGGATGGCTGAAACAGTGGATTAACTTGCCAGTACCTTTGCTCTATTCTTGTGGAATACTCCTGAATCTGGAGCAATGGAATGGTGGTTGTCTCTGGCCACCATGCCAGTGCGCATGGCAGCTGCTGTGGCTTGGGTGTGTGTGTTGTCATATAGGCACATACTTGGACTGCTGCCAAACTGCTATTACAGAAAGGCCTGTGGACCATAGCTTTCCATTTTCCACAGTCACACATCAACACACCACAAGTATGTTGCTTGTGCGCAATTGTTTTGCTGCTCAATGCTCTGCACATAAGTGCAGGTGTATTCTATTCTATTGCACTCAGAGACTATTGAGCCATGTTTTCTGGTGGCAAACATTCTTGCGTACTCTACCAAGGAATGTGATTCACATCACATTTGATGGGCAGCATTGTTGTGGTGTCTGCTCCAGAGTGGATAGAAAAGTGCTTTGTATCACAACCCTATGTTTCAGTAGAAGAAAGCCTGCTGTCACCTTACAAAGGAGTGGTTTTCTTATGGGGACACACGTTATCTGAGAAAAATTCCCTGTGCCACCTTTCTTTCACAACAATTGCCCTGACTCTCCATGGCAACATGCACTCTGGTTGACAGGTCATGTGTTGCAGCTCATTTTCTCTGTTCACACTGAGACACATGAGGCACTTTGGCTGTCCCTAGTTCTGTGCAACGCCCATTCACAGTTTTGCCATTCTATCCAATTTCCCACATCAAGCTTTCTAAACCATGTCCCTCAAGTTCTGAGAATACGCCACTAGAATACTTTTCATGCTCAATGTCTTTGTGCTCTCCCATCTTCTATGTACGAACTGGATGTTGTTCTAAGGGTGCAATGTGCCACTCCCAGATTGGTGTCCAAGCCCCTGTTGCTGACGACTGTTCTGGTGATGATTCTCTACGTCTGTGCCAATGTCGTGTACAACATCATACTGCTGCTCACAACCCAGATCCACACAAAGCACACATCCACGTGTGTGGATCGGGTCTTCTCCCTGTCAGCAGAGGACTTTGAGGAAGTGCTGATCGTGTCCTCAGCTGACTTCACAGGCACTTTTCTGCCCATCCTCATAATCGACTTCATCGGGAGAAAATGGTGGGGGACTTTTCAGGCCAACAACGTGCTATTGCGCAAGTCCACTGAAGTTTTGTTGGATGCATTGGGTTTTCCACAATTCCCATTACTCACTTGTGAAGCGTTCAAATCTTGTGAGTTCAGAGGCATTCTGCAATGTTGCCTCGATTGTGTTTGTCAGAATGGAAAAACTACTGCTGAGCCTTCCAAAACAATAGCTTCACAACAGCTGATAGTATGGTGTTAATATGGTGTTGATACTTACAGTATTAATATCAAGCAGCTGTTGGTCGTGCGTTGGTGGTGAATGCAGCAGGTTCATGGCTCAAGGCTGTAGGCTTGTGAGGAAACCTCCTCCACCTTTGTTTTAGAAGTGCCTGGCCTCGTGCTGGGCATCATATGCCTTTAAAGCTTGCAGCAAATTTAGCATACCGATTCCTGGTTAGATGCCACTTGAATGTGTGACTCTATTTGTACACTCCCCTGCAATCCTTGCAGTGCTGGAGAGAGAACTGTGTTGTGCCACTCTTGCTCAGGCAGGGATGGCCTTGGTAATGAAGGTACTCTTGCAAGCCAGTGGCGAAACGCATTGGCTGTGTGCAGTGCCTCTGCCCTTTGTGTGACACACTTGCCTTGCCAATAATAAATTGACACTTTGTGATGCCCTGGTGGCACTGTGCCATTCAGCTGTGTGGCCAAGTTGCTGTTTGTGTTGTTGGGCTGGTTGGTGGGTGGGTTTAGGGGTTTCGCATCTAGATCAGGATGCTTGAGAGAGCATTTCCAGCTTGCAGCTGTTGGGGCAAAGATGCCCCTTCGCTTGACACTGTTTGGCGGTGATGCACTGCAGGTCGATGTTCACACTGTCAGGGGGGGTCGCCGCATCCCTGCTGCCAGTCTTAATCGCCGGCGCTGCTGTGGACCCCACTTGGTCACTATTCGCGGCAAGGGGCCTCACATCCGCCTGGAATAATGTACTGACAGTCTACAGCCCAGAGGTGTTCCCCACAGAAATTCGAGTGGCATCCACAGGCATGGGGAAGATGTTTGCAGCCTTTGGTAGTATGCCTGCAGGGTTTGTTGCACAGGTGCGTTTGTTGTGTCCTGAGCTGCACAGGCTTGCCCAAACTTGTTTGCAGTGACTTCTTGTTGGCTGCTCATTTGGATCGCCTCTGCGTAGTGTCTCAGGGTTCTGGGTCAGTCTGCTGTTTTTTTTATCGTGCACTTGTACAGGAGAGCCACAGAAGTACTCTGGAAGTCTAGAAGAAGCACAGTTGAAGCAGTAAAGGGGAGCATGAACAAAATGGGTTTCCTATTGTACCCCTGGCTGATACTGACTTAGAACACTTCATAGCCAGGAATCTGTGTGTCAGAGTTGTGAACTTCAACTGTGGGCAGGTTGCAGTGCATGGACAAGATATGCCACAGAGCGAACCACCCAGTTTCTGCCAAATGTACCTATAATCCATCTCACTCCGAAGATGCAAGGAGTGGGGTGCTTGCCTAGTCCCTTGCTCACAAGTGTGTGCTGTCATCCCACCAGGGAATGTTTGACGCGTACGGCATCAGGGCATCTGTTGCGGTGCTCATCGCCCTCACCTGCTTCGGTATGGTGTGGGAGGTGTGCCTTCCATTGGACACCACCGGCAAGCCACTGCAAGGGGTTGTTGGCCAAAAGGGCGAAGGCTTGGAAGATGACAAAGAAGAGGAAGAGGACGTGGAGGGGGATGCTAGTGTGTGATTGCAGGGGGCAGGGTGCCCCAGGGTACACGATTCGATGTTGCTGGTAATGCCTATATACTGGAGCACCACATTAGCGTGAAGAGGTGTTGCATCCCAATAAATTGAGAGTTTATTTGATTGGTGCATTTGTGATTGGCCTTTTGAATCGGGATGTGGGGACTTGTATCATAATGTATGTGGCTGACGCGTTGGTGGCCTTCTTAGACGTGTGTTCTTGCCTCTGAATGGCTCACTCCCAGATCGTGTTTTTTTCATCCAGGGAGTGTGTTGCAGGATTCCTGGAACTGCGCCCATCGTTATGCTGGGCACTGAAAGAAGATAACCTGTAGTTGCAGTGGAAGTTATGATGTCGAACCATAGGTTGGACTGTTGTGATCTATCTACACATGCAGCTATCAAGAAAGTAGACTAGGGACAATTACCAATATGCGCAGGAGAGGGTCTTGGCCACTGGTGGAGTTTGTGGTCCTGTCACAGCTCTGTGATGTTAGTCATCCTTCCACTCGCTGGGGTGTGCAGCACCCCCATGAAGTGTGTATTCAGCGTCTGTCGCTGCTAACGATGCAAAAATTGGGCGCGTGACGTTCAGCAGTGGCATGCACAAGCATATTGGTGTGAATTGGTCAAAAGGTTGCAGTGTGGTGAAGTCCAAATAATCAGGGGCGGGATGGCCAATTGGCGTGTGCACATCGTGAGTCAGGGACCGGCATTGACCACCAACTGGGACGTGATTCCAAAGTGGCGTTCGCAGAATCGGTGCGGAATTCATGCAGCTATTCGGTTGCTGTGGTGTGCCTTTTTCATTCCAATTTTTTACGTCGCACCTAAGAGTTAGGTTGCTGTGTTTACCAATCTCAAGTTCTACACCGCACTTGTGGGCTCGGCTGCATTGGTGCTGCGAGGGGGCGCGGGAACATTTTGCAAGAGGGCGGGGAACGATGAAAGTGGTGTGCCAGAAAATGGCGGTGGTGTGACAAATGAATGAATGAGCTGTTTGGAGATGGCTGGCTTGGGGAAGGGCGGGATCCCAAAGGCAGGGCGGTTTTCGTACATCCCGTGTCGAATGTGAGGCCATGCTTCAGTGGCCCTTCTGCTATTTGGCCACTTCGGCTGCCTCTGCTTTGGAGTCCTTGACTTTAAATTCGGGTGCCTACAAGTTATTGCCTAGGTCCACCGGTGGTGCGACCGGCAGTTTGGATCATGTTCCGACCACTTCGAAATTGATGTGTCTCTGGATTTTGTGTGTTCGTAAAGTAAGTGGGCGACCGCTTCTTAGTGGTGTCGAAGCGTGGGCCTTCATTGCGAATGCTCCACGGCTGGTGCGGCGGTGCGTGTCCCTGTACAGGGTGCATGTACCCATTCTTTTCGCTCACTTTCATGGAGGCATTAAATTGATTTCGGTACGCGTTTAGCACCCAGTCGGATGCGCAGCTCAGAAAGCTCCTCCCTCCATCAGCTGAAATTTTATTTCTGTGGCCCATGGAGTTGCATTTGGGGTGAGACATGGAAAAGGAACAAGGGTCAATTCTGAGTGGGAGCAGAAAGCGAAATCCACGCATTGACATCCGAAAAATGAGGGCGGATTTGCGGCAATAGTGACAGTCATTGCTGCGACGAGTTAGTTTGGCGCATTGCTAAGCAATGTTGCAAAATGTTGCAGCGATCACCAAGCACCAACATCTTGTGAGCAACAGTATTGTTGCTCACAACATGCTGGTGCTTGGGCCAGTAATGCCATTGATTGAGTGCCATTAATGGCCGTGGGTTGTGGTGCCGTTGGCGATTAATGGCGCACCAGAATTTGCGACTGGCTGGCATCAATGACATCAGCGGCTTCAATGCCGACGGGACGTTGGTGTGCGCAGGCTTCGCGCAACAATGACTGCCAGTACATCAGCAAACTTGTTGCAGCTCAATAGCGCCCCTATTTCCGGATGAATGTTATGCACAGTGAGCAATGAGGAGAAAGACCCTGTATGTCGTTGTGAAGAAACCATTCGACATGCTGTGCGCTGCACTTCACAATACCCCCCGATCACCCCATTTCTGTCTTGAATTCTGGAGTGTCTGAGGTTCCTGAACACGTGCCCCTTCGCTGCTTGCTATGCATTGCTCTCTGTAGCGCGAACACGTCCGGCTCCCTACATTCAACTCAACCAACTGGAGCTGTGCCCATTTGCCGCGCACCTTGCAGCGTTTCGTGCCTTGCAGTTTTCTGGGGATGCTTTGCCCATGCCGACGAGCGTGCTGAGCGGGTTTGCATTGTGCGATGCTTGCAACACTGGGCGCCACTTTGTCGTGCTGCCTTAAAGCACGTACACCATCTGAAGCACTTAAATTTCACAAGCTGTCCTGGGACTGACGGCGCTTGGCGGGGAACGGGACTAAGAACATGGTGGAGACCAGCACATGATCGCTCGTCACTTGTGAGCGGCGCCATCCTGCGAAAACTTTTACCAATGGAAAGCTTAGCGCTTAGGCATGTTTTGACAATTGCAGTAGATAAGGGCTTTGTGGCAAAATGTGCCAATGCCACCCCAATGCTGGCAAACTTGCCTGGCATCGCCATGGGTGGGAAGACATGTCTTCCCACTTTGCAGTGGCTCTAATCTTATATGCCCACAGCAGGAGTTTCCTGTTCAACAAAAGATGGAGCGCAATCTGGTGGCATCCAATGGGGAAGATGGTCATTTTGCCAGCAGCGGCATCCATGTTTGTGGTTCGTGTACCCCGAGCAAAACACCATATACCCTAGCCACCATAACCAAACATATATCAATGGAATTGCAAGCTTCGATTTGTGCTGTTCTATTGCTGAGAACATTGTATGTCCAGAACAGGAAATTTTCGGCAAACGGGCTACAGCGTTCGTACCTTGTTCATTCTTGCACTTCCAGGGTCCTGACTGGGTGAAAGGCATCAGCGTGACGAGCTTGGCCTTAAAATGGGGAAAATGTTGGGAAACTGCATCAACAACGACTACAGGGAATCATTGAAGTACTTGGTCGGTCTCACCTGAGGTGCCGAAGGGATTTCTTTGTTTCGTATCTAGCCTCCTTGGGATATTCTACGATCAGTCTTGATGTTGGTGCAATGCTGTGACCCAGACACTACATGACTGCACTCACGCTGAAGAGACTGTTACGTGCTTGCGCCCTCGACTTGCTGTTGTTTGCTCGCAGACTTGTCGTTTGAGGCGACACCCGCTGGCCTCCATTACTAAACACACCAGTTGCTTGCGTGCAGCAACCTCCGACGCTCTTTGCGGGGACAGCATGGCTGGCGAGGTCATTGGGCTCATCTACATCGCCATCCAATGGGGAAAAGAAATCAAGGCTGCGGCTGACGCAGCGAATCTTAACAAGATTACAGGGACATCTAAAAGCGCGTCCAGCTGCCCACAAAGCTGGTGGAGGAGCAGAAAAAGAGGCCAAAGAGCGAGCTGGCAATTTTGAAAGAGTCCATCCGTATTGTGTCTGACAACCTGAGGAAGGCATGCAATTTCTTGTGGAGCACAACAAGGTAAGCTGGGAGATGCGCCGCACCTTTGCCAAGGACTACAAAGATGGAGTTTGTGCTGTGGGCGGAGCCTTGAGCACTTCGCGGTCCGGTGCGCACTGCGTGTTCCAATAGGATAGCCAATTTTTTAAATTTGAACCTTGCACTTGCACACATAAAGATTGAAACAGGGAATTGCACATATTCTGTGGGGCTTGTTGTTGTTTGAGCATGGGCGTATAGAAAGGCACCGGGGCGTAGCAGGCACTGTCCATGCACAATGTTCCCTCTGCCGCCTTAGTCTGACTGATTCCCTGTTGTTGGAGATCTTGTGTTGCGGTGGACTCAATTCTGTTGGAGAAAGTTGGTGACATCGCTGTAGCAAACACAGTTGTGCAGAGCAAGTTGGACGCTATCACGGCCAGAGTGAACAACTGCAAAAAGGAAGTGGACATCAGGGCAATGGAGATTGCTAAAAGTCCAGGCTTGCCCAAAAGTTCAACTGCACTAAATGCCAGATCGATTGCAATAAGAATGACGGTGTTGGAGCCAAGCCCAAAGCTCACTGCACTGTAGTTGTGGGTGGCATCGGTGTGCGCCTGCAATACTTGGGAGTGTCAGATCATATCATTCATTCTGCCTGCTGCATGGGTCTTTGTTTCAATTTTCAAGAGCACCTCTTCTAAGTGAGCCCCAGATAATTGACATTGCCCAATCGTCCCCGTTGATGCGCGAATCGCAGAGTACGCAGCTCGGCCCAATCTGGGCAACGCGGCCCAGCACCACCCCCCGACATCCCTTGCCACCATCCGCGCCTTGCTCGTTTCTGCTGAGGTTTGGGGGTGGGCTAACACCGGGTGATGGGTACTACCGTGGTCTTAAACCCCCAATGAGGGGGTTGGATACTAACAGAGGGTGAGTATTAAAACCGGGTAAATACGGTAAGATAACTTTATGTAGGAAACACAACTGTAGCAACAGCTTTCAAACCAACGCGTTGCGAGTCCAATACTTAGGAACACAGGCATTAACCCAGTTGTCCAACAATTTGCTTCCTTGCGTGATTTCTGTTGCGCTGATGTGATATATCGCACCTACTTCAACCCCTTGTTTGTCAGGAAATTCCTAGGCGCCGTGTCTTGATGTTGGTAGCTAATTCTTGTTGGCAATCCAAGACGTCATTGAAGACCACATCAAAGTCCAAGGCGTCACATGACATATCATGGCAAATTTGTTTATAGTTGCTGCGAGTGAATGGGCGTGGTTTTCGGTGTGTTCGGGCGATGCGCCTGCCGAGGCGCCCGATGGGGCCACGGGGCCCCTTCCGCCAGATGGCCGGCGGGCTTTGTGGGGCGCTCGTCTATTTGGATGCACAGTGTGGGCCTAGGCCTGCGGATTGGCCGGGCACGGAGCGGCCGTACACGCAGTGGGTGCGCGCGGCGCCTTGCGGCCTACGGGTGCAGCCGCAAGGAGGTGAGAGTGGGCACAAAGGAATTACAGGCTGTCGTGCGGGGTCGGTCACATGACCCCCGCACGCAGTGGTACACAATCTACAGAACATGTATCGAATGTACCCGTATCGATAGTATCTCATCCCCGAGTATGGTAGGGGCCCAACCTTAAGTACTACAACTTCTATAAGCTACCACTCCTCAACTGCTAACCCGTTTGGGATGATTCAAAGACCTATGGAAAGCTAATAGGCTCCTCTGTCCCATCTAGGTACAATCTTGTATTCATTGTCATTTTCCAGTATATAAGTTGAGTAAACCGGCTATCTCCTAGTAGTTTACACAACAGAATGTGTTACGCGCAGCGGCCTGATGTGGGGGACGCCCTACTAATGGCCCTTGGTGTAGGGGACGCCCTGCCCAAGTTAACTAGTCCTCAACACATCGTAACCGCTCTAGGTATTAGGATACAAGAGTAGGAGGGGTGGCCCCGCCTAGGTCCCCGTAAGGACCTAGGTGCCCGGCGAGGCGGGTCCGCGGCTCAAAGAGGGCAGGCGCCCCACACCCACAACCTTTTCGTATCATTTGGTTTCGGAGCCACCTGAGGGTGGCCACCACGCTTTCGACTGGGAGCGCAAGGGAGCTGAAGCACCAGGGCTTCTTCCCCGGCCTCCTCGATGGAGGCTGAGGAAAAGGATTCCACAGCCCGGCAGGGCACACCCGAAATGGGAGATTCACCCCAACAAGGGACCCCGGCAAGTTCGGCCAGTGAGGGAACCACAGCCCGAAATGGGCAAGAGCAGGAAGAAGTCCGAAAGGACATAGCCGGTACATCGGCGGGCCAGCAGGGTCAAGATGAGCCCGACCAACCGATGACCGAAGCGGAGGCGCCACAAGAAGAAGAGGCAGCAGAGCCGGGAACTATGGCGGCCTTTCTTCAGGCACCGAGCATGATGGCGCTCCTCGAGCAAATGGCAGCCGCGGCGGCTTCGAGAGCTCAAGAGGCGCGCGACAAAGAGACTGCCGACCGGATCGCCAAGATGGAGATTGCGGCGGCCTCTGCCTAGAAGGAAGCCAAGCGGCATGAACTTGCCTTGAAAAAAGCCAAGGAGGCAAGCCGCCAATCAGCAGAGGCGAAGGCATTGGCTGAACAGCAGGTTGCCGCATTGAGCGACTGGCTGTTGAAGCAGAAAACGAGGGTGAGAGAGGCAGAGGAGAAACTCACCCAACCCGAGGAATAGGCCGAAACCGCCCCCAGTCCGACTGGACCGCCGATGCCGAGGATTCCGGAAGCTGAGGGCGACTGGCAGACGGCTGGCAAGCCGCGGGCAAAAAGAAAGAGCCCATTGCCAGGTGAGATCAGACGACGAGAACAGACGGGTTTGAAAATAGGCCGAAAGGCTAAGACCTCAGATCCAATGAGGAAGATTGAAGGCCGAAAGGCCAGTACCCCGGAGCTACGGGTTAGGTCACAGGTGCACATACGGACACCTAGTGAACCGGAAATGAGCAGCGGCGAGTCGCTCACAGAAAGCGCTCGTGCTGTATGTGGACCAAGTCCAGATAGGCCGAAAGGTCATGATTGGAGTCCCCGGAGACCTGCATTACCGGAGTGGGGTCCAGGAGAGAGTTGCAGAGTGCTGGAATTTATTCCAGACACTAGGGAACCGTACAGTCAGCAGCCCCCATGCAGAGCGAAATGGACTAAGTTCCACAGCGATCGCATTGACGATCTAGATGCGGGCTGGCAAATGGCCGCTGAACGGTTTGGAGAAAGGTTAACCACCGCGAGGTTGATAAGGATTCAAAGGTGGTATGGTCCTGGAATGGCAGATCAGATTGCCAAAGAGGACCCGAACTGGCCGGAAAAGATGGCCTTCGCACTTAGGCATATCCCCGAGCTGTGGGACTTGAGTGAGGGAAGTCCGGAGAGGCCGAACCCCAATAATCCCCACGAACGGTGGGAAGAGATCTCCGAATTGTCGTTTTCTTCATGCGCTTCCCCGTTACTGGGCGACATGTCAATGCGGGCGCAAGTGCATAGAAAAGAAAAAGAGAGACGACATATTCGCAACCGAGATCGGTTTGCCCGTGCGAAGAAGTTGGATGAACGAAAGGCTCGGAAATCCAGCCAGCGCAGAGAGCTGAAAGCCACGCGGCGTGAGCCGGATAGGCAATTGAATCCCAAGAAATATGAGCGCAAGCGAGCTTATAAATGCCAACGCAAGGCTGAGATCAGGCGGTTTTTCTCTGCAAGAGGTAGCCAAAAGGCGCAGCGCCTTGAGGCTAAGCCAGTGGCGGAGGAACTGGACCTGGCCAGGCAAGCCCAAGCCTTTACCAAGCTCGAAATGAGCAAGCCGCGGCAGGCGGCTAGATGGGCTGATGAGTCGAGTGGGAGCGACAGTGGTGTCACCCACCCCGCTCGATTCGTCATGACGCAGCCTGAAAAGGCATCACCTCTGACTACTGAGGCAAGAGTACCGGAGAAGGCCAAGTCCCCGGTACAGGAGGCGCCGACTCCGAAGGAGGAGAAACAGCCTAAAAAGGCAAAGAAGCAGCCTGAAAAGGCAAGGGAGGCGTCCCAAGGAACTCAAAGACCAGTTCCAGGTAATACTGCGGATGCAGTGCCTCCCTTGAATCCTGTTGAGAGTACACACTTGCGTACCCATGCAAAAATTGGAGATTCTGCCGGTAATGATGAGATTGTGTATCTCGGATCAGTAGGCACACCCGCTGAACCCATCTCCCATGAAAGGAGGGAGGATTACGCTGCTGTCCAAAAGCAAGAATCTGCTTTGGAGAAGGCCAGAGCCGAAGCTGTAAAGGCTGCTTGACTGCTCGACTCCATGGGTGAGGAGGAATATGCTGAGTTTGTCGAATTCCAGGCGGCTTGGCGTAAAGGCCACCAGCCCACCCCACAGCCGAAAGGGCCTCCAGTTGGGGAGAGCAGTTATAGACTAGGTCCCCGTGGAATTATCTACCGGCAGGGGAAACCTGATCCTCGATTCCAATAGCGCATGGCACAACAGCAGCAGCAGCGGAGAGAAGTGGGGCATACCCAGCCCAGAGGGCCAGTTCCCATGATGAAGGCACCTGTGATACAGGATGCACATGGGTTGTGGGATACGCTCGGGGCGTTCCACGACCCATACGGTGGTGTGTACTATAAGGGGTACTACCATCCGAGTGGTCGGCAGGCCCCGTACCATGCGGCGGTACTTCTGGACGCTTTGCAGCGCATCCCCGCCAAGTTGCGGGAGCTGTTTGAAGTGCAACAGACAGCGCTGGGTATCCATGTGCTTGGAAGCCAGGACGCAGCCACAGAGTGGCAGGTTGTTCAGCGGACGGGCTGGCGGGTTCCCGAGGGAACCATACAGATGCCCCGTCCAGCGCCCCAGCCAGAAACGGCGACAGAGCAGCCCGAACGGGTGCCAAGGCAGCCAGCAATGCCCTACACGATGGGCCAGATGGGGGCAACGGCGACACGACCTCCAATACAGTCTACGCAGCAGAAACTGCAGCGGCTGCAGGAAATGTCGCCATTTGCCCTAGAACAAGTTGGCAGTCAGGCACCGCGGTATATCCAGCCGCAGATCGTGTATCAGCGACAGCCCGAAAGGGTACTTCAGCCCGAAAGGGTACAGCAGGCACCAACAGCCTCAAGACAGCAGGTGATCCCGTCTCAACCTCCTGGAGAGCCATCCTATTTGGTAGAGCCAGGAGAGATTGAGGATGAAGCGGGACACCCGCCAAGTTGGATGCAAGTCCCTGAGCCGCCGCATGAGGAGCGGTTGGCATCTATCAAAGCGGGGATGCATATGGCTGTTGATGGGCCTCCTCTGCCCCCCGAAGGATATGATCCCATGGGCCCCGGATACATGGGCCAGGAGTATCTTCAGGCGGCGCAAGGGATCCCTATGCCCCGGTGCACTATCAGCCCGAGATGGGAAGTCAGGTGAGCATGCCTAAGATGAACACTCAAGGCATGAAACCCCCAAAGTGGAATGAAGATAAGCAAGCCTTGACCAAGTGGTTGCAAGAAATCATTATGTATTTCAAAACCACTGTGGCTCCCCAATCTCAATGGGGATGGATAGCACTGAATACTCTGGAAGAGTCAGTGAAGCACGGCTTGTTAGCCCAATTGGGCCACTTGTGGGGAGTTACGATTGATGTTGAAGTGCTCTCGCAGCCAGAATTTCAATTGTCATGGGAACAGTTTAAGTATGGCATGGAGACACTTTACGATCATAAATGCTCAGACTTTGAAATTCGGTCTGAGATAGCAGCCTTTACAAAGGCAGGGACATTGGGTCCCGATACGATCAAATATATGCAACTCTTGGAACAGATGTTTCTCAAGTGTGAGAACGATCTAGATGACTTTTCCAAGTTGCATGCACTTTATACTGAACTCCGTCCAGATATAAAAAGAAAATATTTGTTAAATAAAGATGATGAGCAATGGACCACTTATGCAAGCTTGAGAGCTCATTTGTACAAAGTGGGGCCAACATATGACCAAGAGTACAAGTCATATGGCTCACGTCGAAATGAAAGCCAAAATGGCAGACCGAACACGAGTAACCGTTTGCCCCCTAATAAGATTATTCACAAGCACCATGTGTTGCGAGTGGATAACCGGGGAAAACTTGTGCTGAACAATAGGCCGAAAGGTCGAGGGGGAATGATTCCTAAAGGTTCTCGTGCTGACTTGAAGAATGGTCCGCAGGCCCATGGTGATCGCATTTATGAACCGCATGCGGATATACGCGATCCCATGGAAGGGAAGCTGGTCACCAATCGTTCGCAACTGTGCAAAACGACGATAGAAATACTGAAACGCGTAGGGAGGTGTTTTAGATGCTTTAAACCCTTCCATGCCGGCCATCTATCGAGTGGTGACTGCCCGGGATCGGGGACACTTCCCTCTATGCAGGTGAGGCCTAGTCGAACTGTGAAAACAGTGGGCAAGAATTCACATGCATTGTGTTTGGCAGTACGAAAGGACACTGTGAACAGTGCTAAACTGCTGACAACACCCATGGATGTGTGAAAGAATGTGGCACCAACTGTTCCAGTTCCTAAATTGCACCAGTTGCAAACTGCGACCAATCATGTGATGAAAATGCGTCAAACAAGTGCACAAACTGAAGAAACCCGGAAGGGGCTGCAAATGAACTGGACCATTCTGATCGAATATTGAATCCTGTGCACTTCAGGCATATCCAATCCTTGGTTTCACACCAATTTACCCTGGACGCCTATTCTAACGCGAAAGGGGATAATGCGCTGTGTTCGCGATATTGTTCAAAAGACATGAGTTTCTTAACGAAACCGTTGTCTCATGAATTTGTGTGGATCAATCCACCTTTTAAGAATGCTGGTCTTTTCTTAGACCATTACTTTGCCGAACGGGCAAAGGCTCCACAACAAGTGGGAGCATGCATTCTTCTACCCGCG
>CAJHUC010002433.1:0-32055 GCA_905146915.1 Ostreobium quekettii | reverse complement strand
ACAGCCTGCCCGTAGTCTGCCAGCGAGGGTACCATTCCCAATCAGTGGTGCAAGTGGTGCAACCTTCATGTCATGAGCGGGAAATTTTGTTATTATTTTTTAATTTTATTGTTAAGTAATTGCGGGGTTGAAGCGACAAGCCTCAATCCGTTGTCTGCCACCGCTGCCCCAAGTTGTAACCAGCTACGGACGTGGTGGCCCCTTTTGAAGCGAATGGGACCCAATGCCGGAACTGTCTCCCTGCCGGCGCAAGTCGCTACCGAGTGTGCCGAGAAGATGGCGATTCTACCACGGCAAGCGCACCAGAATTTGTGTCCTGGCCCGTCTGCTGGGCGCATTCAGTCCTGTGACATAGCGCACATCTATGCAGCTGTCGCTCCCGCGCACAGTGGATCTGGGTTTGCTCCGACTTGGTGAACATGACACTCTACAGGCCCGACTGTCTCAGCACGGAGAGTGCAGCGGAGGGTGTTGCAAATCCGTGAGGTGTCTGCCTCGAAAAATAGAGGGCATTGTTTGGTGGCGTCTTCACTGCGCCGGCTGTTTTGAAGGACGCATGTGATCGCCATGTGGTCAGGCTTTTATGTGGCAGGTGCATTGATGCAGCCCGCTTTCTGGGCAGCTGCGGGCAAGGGCGTGGCAACTTCAGGGCGTGTGGACCTCAAAGAACGGAACCGTCACAACAGATTCACTGCCCAGTCGGGCGATGTTGAGCTGTAGACCCGGCTGGCTGGGGTCCATTTTGTTCCCAGCCTGCCTTCCGCCAATTGGCCGTTTCTGGGAGGGTGACAGGATATGTGCGGGGTCGGCTTGTCATGCGGCCAATCCTTGGTATGCAGCTAGCAAGCCAAGAGTGTGGTTCCGACTTTAAGCTCGAGGCTCTCCAGGGACTGCCTCAAAGGCAGTTTGTCTCCTGAGAGTAAGGCAATCAAGAACCTTGACGCTGAGGCCAATATCAGAATGATGTGATGTTTCAAAGCTTCGATTCTTGTATACAAGAATCGCATGACAACGACGCACTTGCGTGTGTATCGACCTGGACCATGTCCTATGGTCATCGACCTCGTTCAGCTGTTGCAAGTTAACGGCCACATTTCCGTACAGCAGTACTGTGTCTGTTCCAAAAGCCGTGGCCCAATTCAAATCTGCTCAAATGGAGGCGAAAATGTGCGAGTCAAAAAGATTGACCAAAACAACTTCGATGCGCCATATCCAGAGCTATCATGGAGCCATCAAAAGGGGCAAACGGCGCTGCCATTCTCGCGATGTGTGAAGAAGAGCTCAAACGCGGTTTTCCAATTTGTTGGGACCTGGCGCGGGGCATGGCGAGCTTTTCTTGCCTTTGAAATGGGGTGGAACGAGCTGAACTATCACTAGGAGAGATGTACGCTCTGGTGGTTTGCTCACCCCCTAAAGATGCGGTCCAATCCCGGAGAGAATCTGTGAAGAAACGGATTGGAGCTAAGTACAGCATTTGGGGTGTCAATGAGAACCGCGCCAAGGCTGTTCCCACATGCCAGGAGACACCGCCCCCACCCCGCAAAAGCACCCTGTGGAAAGCGGAAAACGGAAAACGCACGATTCCTTCAAACGCATTTTACTCATTTCGCGATCTGCTCCCCCATGTCGCATTTTGCAGGTCCCCCCCCCTCCGCGTCCGGGCCGCGGCGCGCCAATCCACCGGACTCCGACAACTTCGCCCCCCGGGCAGGCCCGCGCTCCTCGGCCCCAATGGCTGCCGCGGCGGTCGCGCGCGTGGCCATCGCCGGCTCGGCGTCCAAGCCCCTGCTGGAGGACCCCGAAGAGAGGAAGAAAATGACGTTGGGTGAAAAATTCAAGGCCTGGTTCTGCGCCAACCCGCTGGCCAACCTTCCGATCTTGCTGCTCTTCAGCGCCGGCGTGGTCTGCATCGTCGGGGCGGCCGTGGGGGTGAGTCTGTCCTCTGGGGGGAGGGATCTGGCCCTGAGCTGGGACGCCGTGTTGAGGGGTGGTTGGGCGCGTTTGAAGTGACCCTGCGCGGTAGGGGGTTCATTTTCTTGCGGACGTGGCGCCTGGGCGCGAGGTGGGGCGCGATCGCGAGGATTTTGCCGCGTGCCGACGGCTGTCGGCTGGCGCCGTGCGCCGGCCTCGGAGCTGCCGCGAGGTAGGTTGCCGCATACCTGTCGCGCCGTTCTGGCGAATGTTTCGGCGGATGAGGGCGGCGGTGGGGCATGGGCCACACAGGGCAGGCGCGGTCCAATCTTTGCGGCCCGGTGGGTGTCTCCACACCCCACCCCGCGGCCGATGGCTACCGCCGGCCAGCACGGGGATTGCCAAAGTGACCGTGAGGTTGCCACGCGCTCCCCGCTCATGCGCGACCCACCAATCTCCGCGTCCCCGCATCCCTTCCCGGGGCGGTGCCGAAATCCGAAATCACGATTGTCGACGTGAGCGTCCCGCGCCGCGAGACGCCCCACCTGGGCCGCTCGAGAAACGGCTGCCGCCCCCTGGGTTGGGAGAATCGCCCCCGAGCGGGATGGCCGCCGTTTGTGCGGCTCCCCATCCGCGGCACAGCCCTGCGCAGCCGCCAGACGCGTTGGTGGGCCTCCGGTGTAGGGCCTATGAAATTAAAGTCCACTGCGACTTAGCGACTTGAAAAGGGAAGGAGAAAAGGGGGGAGAGATTGTCGCGAGCGCAGCTTGGAGAAGGCCTCCCTCCCCAACTTTCCTTTACCTTGGGCGCAGTGGCACGTGGTGGTGGCCGTGCTGGGCTTCGCGGCGCTGTCCTTCGGCGGCTACCAGATCTGGGCGCTGCGCAACCTGAAGGCGGAGGTGGACCGGTTCTCGAAGGAGAACGCCAAGCTGGAGGAGACGGAGCAGAGCCTCAAGCAGCAAGTGTCCTTCCTGGAGGTGGGGCGCGTCGATCGAAAGAAAGCGCTCGCAGCGATTCGCGTCGCGCGGGGACCCGTCGACGTGGCATGGGGCCAGCTTGCTGGCGGCGATGGCAGTGTGGAATGGGGTAGGGAGGGCTTTGGTCCGGCGCCGCCTTGCATGCAGCAAGCAGGGAGCGGGATGCGAAAGGGAGGCCCTTGTTCCAAGCGACAGGGAGAAAACGGGCGTTGACGACGATGCCGTTTGGCGAACGGCTCACCTGTGCATCTCCGATGGCTGCAGTGGCGCACCTTGTGCAGATGATTCGATTGCGCAGATTGTTGGTGGTCGTGCTTGGCCAGAGGCTGCCCTCCTGTGGATCGGAATCTGGGCCTCAAGTCGACAGTGGCCTGATTTGGCGATGAGACATTTGGGAGAACAGCTTGACCGATCATTGTTGCCATGGCTTTGCTGCTGGTGTTGTTGGCCAGCCACTATGACATGTGTCCAGGAGGCAATGGAGAACACTGAGAACGTTGTCTGCACCTGGGGACAAAGCTGAACAGGCGCAATGCCACTGCTTATCTGGTCTTTTGACAAAACTGACAACAAGCAGTTCGCTATGTTTCCCAATTCAAACTGAGGGCTGTACAGGGGCTGCCCTTGCTGTGTTGCATTGCATCAGTGCAGATTTCTTGCAGTTAGTGGAAATTTAGTTTGAGGGCATTCACCGTGACACTGCAAACTTTACCTTTCGGCTGTTGTTGGTGTCACTCAAAAGTCTTGAGCCTCCATGTGCTGCAGATGGGTACAATGAAGTCGTTTTGAGTGGTACAGATATTTATTTATTGTTTATTTGTATGCACTTTGCAGAGCTTGTGCAGATCCTCTTCATTCTTTTGCTGCTTGCTTGTTGTATTCTTGGGGCATGCGCCTTCTTTGGGTTAAACACTGTCCGATTCCCTGGTAAGAAGTTGGCCCTTTGCTTGAAATCCAACTCTCTTGAATGGGATTGGTCCACACACAATCGCTTTGTGGAACTGGCCAGCCTGGTGGGATTCCGCTCACCATTAGTCGCCCTGGGTTGCTGATGCAGACTCAAAAGGAAAAGCTTGGGACCCAAGTCGACAAGCTGGAGGGCACAGTCGTAGACCTGAAGGAAGCTGGAGACAATCTAGCCAGTGAGCTGGAAGGCTTTGAGAAGCTGAAAGAAAACTGGGAGAAGTGGGCCGGTGAGACTGGCAAGGACGTCTCCAAGGTGCTGGAGAACGCCAACAAGATCTACGAGAAGATGCACGCCAACACTGTCAACAACGAGAAGGCTCTGTTGGGCAAGATTGCCCAGGTGGGTTCCCAGGAGCTGAATCGGCACACTGTCCTGAATAAGATTTTCAGCAAGGGGCAGGGCACTGCCCTTGCAGCTGCTGGGCCGATTGCAGGGCAGGTTTCCTTTTGACACTGCCTCCAGATTTTGGTTTCCCTTGGAAACTCAAGCAGATGTTGAACGCAGTGCCTTCTTTCAAATATGTCTCTTTTGATGGGAGTGGGGCAGCAATTGCATAGGCACCACTGTGTGTGGCAGTAGAGAGCTGCTGCTGTATAACACCACAGTAAAGGCAGTGAGCCAGATAGGGCACCTTGGTTCTCAACTTGGTGTGGCTGGTAGTGTCCGTTTGCAGATGGTTGGGTGTCATGGAACGGTTTGTGGTTTGTGAAAATTGTACAGTCCACACAACCCATCCAGGACCTTGATACAGCAAGTTGCATTTGGCAATGGCAGCTTCTGAATGCTATTGACATTGTAGCAAGGTTTTCAGCTGCATTATCAACATTTTATGCACTTGAGTGATGTGTTCTGGGAGGCCAGTGTCAAATTCTGGCAAACGATGCACCACAGAAATGTGTGTGCCCCATCATTGTGCATCCGTTTTCTGTGCTTAGCTAATTATTGAGAACAACAAATCTCTGCTCGTGCGCTTGCTGGGTGATGGTTGCCACTGTTGGGCAGTTCGCCATGCTTTTCATAATGTGCAGGACATGTAGAACGTCTGTTGGCTAAGCAGTTTCCAGAACACAAGATTATATCATCGGTGTGTCTAGTACGTGCATTCATGTGTGCCGTGTTTTGGGTGCTGCATCATCAGGACCTGGAATTTGCAGACAAGGACGTTGGCCTGTCAGAGACAGAGTTCAACAAGTGGCTGGATCGCATTCCCAAGAAGCAGAGGGACAAGTACAAGGCATCGGGTTTCACCTATGAGAGCATAGCTGGAGCAGATGGTACCATCGACTTCATGGAGATTGAGAATCTCATCACCAAGCTCATGGAGGAGAACACCGAGAAGCTAAAAGAGATCAAGGTCACAAAGTGATGTGGAGTAGTAGCAGGCACCGCAAACGATGTGTCAAGAGGCTCATGACTGGATTGGAGCGATGTCTGAGTGTGTGCATTTCAATGCCATTCCAAGTGGTGCCATGGATGTGTAACAGCTGCACTTCATGGAGTCGAGTTTTGCTGGCAGGGTGGGCTCTATAGTTTTGGCACTTTGCCAGGCTTCCAATCTTTTGGTGGCCTTCAGGCTGTGCCTTCATTCAACGACAAGGATTCTTGGAGTCAGTTGTTGGGATGGGGGGGATGGGTTGGCCAATTTTGGGAAGACGGGTCTCCAGCCAGTGCCCACGTGTGCGATTGAGGTCAAGCGCTTTCAAGAAATGTCCTCATGCTCTTGGCGGCTGTTTTGGTTTTAACGCCAGTGGCACGGAACGGGCGAATTGCTAGTCGCTGCTTTGTTTCAGCTCGAGCCATGGCCACAAGCATGGCGTTGCGTGTTGCAGATGCCGGAGAGATCGACGTTGGTCGGAATGCGGAGTGGCGCTGGAAGCTTGAGATGGGTGGATGAGCTGCAACCCTAAGGGCAAGGTGACCCCCAATTGTGAGGCTGTTGTGGTGTCCGAGCGCACTTTTTGGGAGGCTCTCGTTGGAGCATTTGCAGGCTGCAGAATACCTGTCTACCAGCGTTCCTTTTCAGGACAACTATATCGCTGACACAGCACCCCTCCAGAGGTGGAACGCCACATGTATGCTGATCCCATACAAGCGATGCACGCACCTTTGCCACTTTCGTCAATTGTAGAGCCACAGTCAAGAAATCAACAATAGATCGTGCTGCGACACTGTCACACATTCCAGAACAGAGGGGCTCATGCGCACACAAAGTGCACTGCGAGGACGTGCGATCTGGGCGTTTGAGGTTTGCTGTCGTTGGCTACTTCTGAGACAGTTCCAGCTCCACCTGTCCCGTTTATGAGGACATCCCACCTTGTGGCTTGCTCCGTGGGAGGCGCCCCAACTCATCCTGTTGTGCAGCCGAGCGTTTACGCGCATCTACCAGAACAGTCCATTACTGGGCAGTGCGTTGTCTCACTAGACCGGTGCAGTGTGCACCAAGCGCCCGGTTATCCCTATCGTGGAGGGAATGCCGTGGATGCGATTCAAACGGCTCCTTTTTGAGTGCACACAGGAAGCGCGAATCCACGATCGCCGATGCCTCAACGGCGTTGGCACACAGCCACACGCAAGGCCACAGCCGCACACGAAACGCCCGGGGTTTACATACTTGTCAGCCCTTCCCACAGCAAAGAGCCTTGTCGACGATGGCAACGACTCCTGCAGCCAAACAGTTCGAATCTCCCAGCACACAAAGTCTCCTTTTCACTTGACAAGGACATCATCCATCACAAACCGGCCATATGGTACTTCAAAGACACCCGCTCATCGCCTCAATGCAGCACGCTCCATAACACATGTGCCATAGGCGCCCAGACACTCAGTGGTTATATAGAGATGTCTCAACTGCGAGCGCACCCCCAATCACGACATTGTCTTTGAGTCAGATGGCCTCTCCGACAACAATCAAATCGATGCTCACAAACGTCCCATCACAAGAGAAATAATTCTGTGAATTTCGACACATTTCCTTTCTTTTCATAAATTAAGGGTGCCTCTCATATAAACCATATTCTTGAAGCACATCCAGGACGCACACCATGATGCACAAGTGATCCACCTAGTGAAACGTTGTTCGTTAGTCGGTGTAGCGCAAACACCTGTCAAATCAAGCGCCACGACTGTTGACAAAGAGCATGTACTAGTGCTTTCAAAATGCATCAATGCATGTGGCTAATAAAAGCTCATGCGAGCATCACGAACTAGTGGTTGCAAGCGGCCAGAAACGTTTTCGATCAGATATAAGTGTACATATGATGGACACCGCTTGTCTTTGGCACAATATGAAGCTGACGGCCATCCCCTGCCCTTGTGTGAAATTCCGTGGTGATGGTGTTACGGCTGGAACTGATTGAGTATTATTAATAACTGAATGCAAGAAAAGGTGATGAAGCACTAGGAATTGCGTTAAGGATGTTGATGAACGGACTGAATACAAAGGACAGAACGCCTGTTGTCCTTTTGCCTTGGCTGTAAACCGTTGCCGTGCACTCCAGCGCACAATTCCCGTTCAGGGATCGCCACCCCTCGATCCTGCCTGCCTTCGTAAATGGAGACCATAATTGGACTGGAGATCAATTGGGCCTCTTTTGCCTCAAAATCCCGTGCGCAGAAAACGGCGCCCTCCCCCCAGCCCACCGCCGCCCCTGTTAGGCCCTCGCAGATGGCCGGCCGGCCAGGCACTGCCCCGCGCGGCGCGCAGGCGCCGCCCCTCTCTTCCCTGGGGCGCCTGAGCCCGCCGGGCCCGGCGGCGCCATGGGTCCGAAAGGTGGGCGGCTAGCCTTGACGCGCGCCGGTGGGCAAAGGGGTTGTCTTTGTCCCCGGAGACGGGGACGCATTACGCGAAACGGGCACCCCGCAACTGGGATTAAGTTTGCAGGAATCGCGTTTTTGTCTCTTGGAGAATGCGGAGAGTGTGGGAAGGGTTTTGGGGTGGGCGCTGGCCGCGGCCGGGCCTGATCGCGCGGAAAATGAGGACGATGGGGAGGATGGGCTGCGTGGGCAGGGGGGGCCTGGGACAGATTAATCCGGCGCCGTTGCATTTTTGGCTTTCTTGAGCGCCGCAGAGGTGTGGGCGTTGGGGATCAGGGCGGTTCTTTGGTCTCTTTTGTATGCAGCGTTACTTCGCCCTTTTGCTTGCGGCGACCTTTCGTCGCGCATGGCGTCAACCATAGATGGCCGCGCGCCGGCGATTGGGCAGGGGGGGCCGCAGCTGCGGATGGATCTGAATTCGCGGTGTTGTGACGGCATCGCGAAGAGGGGATCCCGGGGGGTTTGGTTGGGGGGCGATTGGGCACGGGGTTTGGATTGGAAGGCCTGCGTTTCTGTGCATGCGGGACCCCTCCAGCGGGGAACTAGTTCGGACAATCGGGCAAACGTCTCAGCAGCAACAACAGTACTCTTGACGAGAGAATTGTGGTGCTGGAGTTATAGGGAATGAAGACCAGAAACGTTGGGTGGATGGGCCCAGGGGCCTAAGATTGCAAAATAGGAAAAGCACTTGCCCATTGTGGCTATGTGAAAAGTCACACACCGGTCATGGCACGTGTTTCTACTGGGAAGATCATCAGACAGTATTAGCTGTCCTGGCAGTTTACAAGGGCTTCACAATTCTTGGCAAGTGAACGTTCAGGCTCCACATCACCAGTGCACACAAAGAATAGAGGGCCACAGACTGGTGGCAGCTGGTGGACGCTTGGCATCTGTTAGTTGTGCTGCATGGGGTGTTTGCCTCTGGCGCGCAGATTGGCCGACCTTATATCGAAAATGTTTCTGTTGGCAGCCAGTGAGCAAGTCAAACCTGCAAAGCTCTGCCACCCAACCCGGAACTATTGACTCCAGGTCATGTGGGCGTTGGGGGGCCAACACAGGGAATTGGCATACCAGCTCCCACCTTCTGGGGAGCACTTGTGGACTTCTGCAACAACTAGTGTTGTATGAGACACACACACACAGAAAAATCTTGCCAGGAGGCACCTATATGACACGTTTCCTTGCTCAAGAAAGAACCAGAAACTCTTCCCAGTACACAACCAACCAACTACATGTCCTATTCTATGCAGCTGCTACCTGTCTCTCCTTATCAGCATGTTCTTGGGTGTGGTCCAAGTTCATCAAATGTGGCATGCGGTGCTGGTCTTGTTGTCCTATGACTGCCTGGGTCTCCTAATGCAGCTGGATAGCTCTCTGCCACCCTTTGGATCACAGTGTCAGATATTTTGTTGGATTTTGTTACGTATTTTGTTGCGCACAAGGGGGTGCTCACACCTTTGAAGCCAACTGCAGTGTCGTCTTTGCTAGCGAAGTCGGAGAGTCAGGAGCACAATACAGCATTTTCAGAACCTGGCATTTTTGTCTGAGTGAGTTTCAATGGGCATGTATAGAACAACTTGTCTGTCCCCCTTTCAACGATTATACCCCCACCGATTCAGTGAGAAGGGAAAAAGTGAGTTGGAGATCAGCGCGCATGCTTGTTGACTGTGCTTGACACCACCTGACAGATGGGAATACTATTGCTTCACTTGCTTTAGAAGTGTGTTCACTGCAGATATCCACGAGCAGGTTTCTCTAGCCTTGCAGTTCCCCTTGCCTGTGCGTGCCTCCTCCAGTGGCAGTGTGCTTGGGCCCTGGGGGCCCAACTTGGGTGCCATGCCAGAAAGAACGAAAAGGAAGTCTGTGGCATGATGTCTTTAACAAACGCTTTCAATATGGATTTCCTCAGACACGTTTTCTCTTGCTCATGCAGTTTCCCTTGCCAGTGAATGCCACGTGCAGACGGCACTGCCCGTCTGTCACAGCGCAGTGGCAGAGAAGCCCCACCACCACAAAGAAGAGAACCACAGGACCGCCTTTGACACCGCCCAAAGCACCAGTAAGTTGTCACTGTACTTGCCCATTCGATGGAAGGGGGCTCAGAGGGGAGAGAGGCTGTGAAGTTGCCAAATGCAACAGTGCACTGCCATCCCTCTTCAAGCTCAACATAGGCATACTTCCTTCCGCTAGAATTGTCCAATTCCCCCTGCAGAGTTCACACTCACCTGTGGGCCTTTCTATATCATGGCCTTTCTGACAACTGCATGCCAACGATTTCACTAAGAAGTTCAGAGGGAAATTCATTTTCTTATTCTCATTTCTGGTATTTTCTTGTCGCTGTTATTTTGCTGTTATTGTGATATTGGAGGCAATGAAATCTGAGTCCACCATGACAGCCTTCCTCGATGTAATGGTTGAGGACCTACTCTGTGACCGGCATACTTCCTTGTACAATAGTTGTTTGAGAATTCTGTGCCTGTGGAGACATAGTTTGGTTCCTGTTCCTGCAGTCATTTTTGTGGCAAACTGTTCTTGTCTGTACTCTCATATACCCAGAGTGGACAATGCAAGGCCTGTTGACCCACAGGATGCACAAGGCAGTTTCTTGTGCCATCTCATGCCCCAACACAGGCAAAATGTGCAAGACATTAATCTTGGCCACTGTGCCCCCTGCCATGCCATAATGGAGACTGAGAGCTTCACATTCCATGCTACGTCCAGGTGGCTAAGGGCAGGATATTGGTCTCCTGTCCTCAAGTGTGATGATGCTTTTGCTGTATTTGCCAAGATTGATGCATGTCAAGTATCAATCATTATTGATTGTAAATTGGCACAAGCTGGCTAATGATTCCAAACATATGCTGGCCATTGTAAATGCAGTGGCAGTGGTGAATACTCAATGGAATCATAAGCACATATGTGCACTTGTGTATTGATATACAGCTAAGGAATATTTAGCCATTGATTATCATTAATGAATAGGAAATACTCCTTAATAAGAAATCTTGAGAATATTGAGGAATATCACATCAAGATGTGCCTGAAGAACAACTCGTGGTTCCTTCAAGGGAATGGCAAGTGCTTTTCAGTGCCTGAGAATTACGCCATGAACCCCTTTGTCATATATCTGGAGTCAGGCAATCTCAAAGCAGGGTTTCTCCATTTGCAGGATGAAGGGGGCGGCGGAGGAGACGGGTGGGGCGGGGGCAACAAGATCCGCAACATTGCCCTCAACATGGCATTCCTGGGCCTCTATTTCCTGCTGGACAGTGGAGGCGGTGGCTTCTTCGGTGGTGATGGCGGTGGTGGGGGAGGGGGAGGTGGTGGAGGAGGTGGGGGCGGCGGGGGTGGAGGAGGTGAGCAACAGTGTTGCTGGCATGTGTTTATGAGCCACTGTGATGCAAGGCACAGAACAAAGCAGTGTGAAGAGTAGAGCAGTAGAAACTAGAAAAATTACAGTTGCTATCATGGCAATGGTGACATCAACGCTGCCATTTTGCATGAATAGAAGTTGTTGTATTGATACCTGATGAAAATGTCCCCAAGGCCATTAGAAAATGGCCAGCATGTGCAGTGGGAAGTTATTGGCTGACTCATTGTATTTGTCCAGGTGTCATTGCTCAGCAGTTGAAAGGGCAACATGTGCTTTTTCAGCTGATCAAATATGTCCGAGTTCCACACCATTCAAGTGGGAAATGAGTTCTGGTTTTCTCATCTTGTATTGTTCTCCTAGTTCTGTGCCAGACAGAGAGCATGCTGTTTGTGTGTGCCATAATATACTAACTTTGTCCCATCCTGTTATGTGTGGTGTGGTAAATGGGGACAGAGGTTTGGATTGGGGGCGCACAGGTGAAATGCAGCTGTTTCTATGTCCATCGCTGTTCCTAGCAAGACAGCAGGGAGGTTCAGCACTATATACAGTGCGTTGCCATCGCCTGCCAACATTATCTGCACTGTGTGCATAGCCTGCTTCTGAGCTCCCAGATCAACCTTTCCAGGACAGACGTGGTACCTGGACTGTTGATTGCGGTGTGGTGCTTTAGAATTGAAATGACACTAGCCTTTGTTCTGAAAACAAGAAAGGATGGAAGGAAAAAGAAAGACGAAAAGGAGAGAATGAAGCTGCTTGGAAAACGAAGCGCAGAAAAGAAGGGAAGGAGAAACAGAAGCGGAATTTGGTACTGGTGAAATTTGTGAGCAAATGACAACTCTTTGCCTATTCAGGCAGTGGGGGACATTGGACTTAGGAATAGCTCCTTGGGTGGAAATCAATTCTGTATTGGGGATGATTGATATAAGACTTTGTGCAAAGTACTTCTCTGCCCTTGTAACTTCCCCCAAGAGGTTAATTTGATAAGACAAGGCAGCAATTGCCCTTGCACCTGGTAGTGATAGCTGACAGTGGGAGAGGGTCTGACAGTGCTTGGGTTTGATGTTGGTGCAGGGGGGGGAGGTGGAGGCGGCGGGGGTGGCCCGCCTGCTCAGCCTGAGGTGCAGATGAGGGAGCTGGGAGACTCGGACGGAGTGAGTGTGAGCTGTCAGTCCCAATGTCTCTTCCCTTTAAGAGTGGCTCATGGGTGCAGCCTGATCCTGGTCTTGTGCTTTGCGCTTGAGGGCTTGTTTGCAGACACACGATTGCACACAACCTCTGTTTTGTTGTCGTCTGCAATGGGCACGTGCATTCTCTCCTGCAGAGTGGACGAATGATGCATGTGGATTTTTGAATGCGATGGTGCAACTGCCGCTGTGGGGAATGACCTAGCACCGGATCTGGTGATTGCTTCCTGGTGTTCATCCTTTCCACATACTTGGTTGCCTCGAGTATGGTCTTCATCAACAGAAATGGAGACATTAAATGCCATCTGTTGATTGTAATGGATGCCCCATTGTTTGACAGAAGAATGACGCAGGGCATGTGAGCCATACAGCAAACAATGATGCAGGGGCTGATGTGTGCCGTGTGAATAGTCTGCACTTGTTAACTTTTCTTGACACAGTCAGAAAATGTTGTGAGCTTGTAAAGAATATTCTTTAGACAGGCACATGCCCACAAACGCACATCAAATTCCTTTAGTTCACAATGAAATAGAAGGCATCTCAGGGCGAAATGCCCCCGATCAAAGTTCCCACATGACCCACAGATGACACGACATGCGTGTACCCACAGGATGAAGAGAAGACCCGGAGGCGAACTGCGAGCGCACCTGGAAAGAAAGCTCTGAAGAAGCGGAAAAAGAAGAAGTCAAGAACCACAGGAAGGACAAGGGCATAGGCTCATCAACTTTCACAAGGGCGTGCAAAGAACAGGCTAGTGTTGTGCCCCCGATCTGGAGAAAAGTGTCAGAAAGGGCGCCAGGCGTGCCCCACTTGTGTTTCCGAGCTACTGGAATCTGTGGCACAATGCCAGGAAGCTGTGTGTGGTGCTTGCCGTCGACATGGATGCCGTCCAGCGACGAGTCCCAGCATCGCACCCCAGCTAGCCAGCGAGCAAGCTCGGAGGCTCACTGCCGGGCCTGTGCCACAGCTGCATGTCGGAGAGAGCTTTGGAAGCGCCGTTGCCCATTATTGGAAAATGAGAGCGTCTTCTGCATCTTCCCCTGGAGGGCTGCATCTGCCGGGTTCCAGGATGCCGCCATCGGCATGTATGTGTCGCTGTGTTTGCGGTTGCAGCGTCTGTGTGTGGGCCGCCAATGCTTTTGGGCCGTCTCTATCAGCCGGGTCTGATCTCCATCAGCTTTGGGGCCGTGCCTGTCAGCTCTCGGCAGTCGTGGCGCCCTGCAGGGTGGTGACTAGGTTAGTGGAGTGTACATCGAGTGATTGCATTCGTCAAGTAGAATGACAGTACTACAGAACTTGCACCAGAGGGCAATAGGGAGCGCAGCAACACGCGGCCCATTACGGACCAGTGTGCGTATCGTTTTGTATCGTTTTGTATCGTTTGCCAAAGAATTGGGGCGCTCGAAGTGGATGGGCGCCCGTGGCAGGGTGGGTGGGCCTCAGGGACCCCATTTTGCAAATTCGGTGGCTGGGAGCCAATTCGGACAGCTTGAAGTCCTCTGGCGCTGAAAAGCCTCAACTTTGCAAGTGCACATGGGCAGGCGGAAATTGTGCCGAGCCAGCACGCCACAGCCACAATGTCTTGCGGAAGCGTGCGACGGCAACTTCGCCAGGGTGGTGTGGGTGGCGGTCGGGCAACGAGTGCCTTGCGGATCGCCTTTCGGTGGCTGTCATTGCTGCCGTCACTTCGAGCTGTTGGTGCTGCAACAAGAAAGGTTGTGCTCGAAATGCGGGCGCACTGAACCAGCCGATGTTCCACCAGCCATGCAACGCATCATTGTGCATGCACGCAAGTGTGTGCAAGGAGTGCCTCGAAAATCGATGAAACGTTGCGTAAATGTAGTATATGTTTTCAGAAGCAGAAGTGTGGTATAAAGTGTGGGAAGAGTGTCTGTGCGCTGCAACCGCATGTGCACAGGCCGTGCTCTCGAACAAACATTGTGGGTTGGAACACAACCATGTGCCTGGGGCCATCGTCCGCATCGCCAGTTTAATGCCCAAGAATTTGTTTTCTCTCAGTACAAATGTTGTTATAACGAGGATTACCAACCATATGTGCCCATAGCATTGTGTAGTCAGGCGTTGGACGACGGGCTGCAGTACCGTCTGGAATTCTCGACTACACTTCATGTGAATCAGAGTACCACATGATTTCACGCCGACTGACGCCATTCTGACAATTGGTCACACGTGTGACCAAGAGTGAGTCGCGCGCTGGGCGACAGCCCGACAAGTTATGCGGTACGCTGTTCTCTGAGGCCCGTTGCAGACGTCAGTGATGTTCGACACGTCGGGCACTCATCGATGTGTTGGAGTACAAGGCGCTTCATATGTAGTTGATGTTGCCGGCACTGAGCTAGTCATACATCTTGGCATCCTGGCATGTATCCTGGCGTCCACTGGCACCGGCACAGCCGCAATCACTGCTGTTGTTGCAGCTTGTGGAGTTTACTGTTGTGGTGCTGCAAACGCTGTCAATGGCCCCAACTGACACAAACCATGCCGACACTTTTGTCAAAAGATTGAAATTTACAGCATTGTAACTTTCTCTTTTTGGTGACAGTACTCAGGCCATAATCCACGGGGATTTCATTGCTCATGCCAGCTCACTGCATTTCATGGGTCAACAGGGAGTGGCGATATGGGACCATGAAGAATCGATCCGAACACACTATCTGCTTGGTTTTCACGCCCATCATCACCTACCGTGGATTTTGATGATGACAGTACTCGGCGAGTGTTTTCGCAGTGGGCTATTGTCCCAACGCAGTCTGAGCGCATGGAGCCGAAAACCGCGCTGGGGTCAAAACGGGACCTGACTAATGCCAAGAACCAACCACATTGCCGCCGTTGACTGCAGGATCGCAACATGCCTGCAATACTTGGACCAAGGCCATTCAGTGCATCGGTCTTCAGAAATGCAGAGGTGATGCAATTTGATTGGAAACTCAGCTCGATAGTTGTGCGCGAAGCGATAGCGCAGATTTCGCCGTCCAGAAATTGCCACACGCCCACAGGCATTGATCAGAAAGAGCAGGAAGTCCGCTGGTCGAATGTATCAAAGCATTTGAGCAATGCAATCCCAGTATTTGGAGTGGCTTGCTGCCCTGTGCTGAAACTATTAACTGCGATGTAAAAAATGCAGATGGCATATGAGTGTCTTTGACATAGATTTGTTGGCACAAGCAATTTGAAGGGCGAGCTATGGTCGCTTCAGCTCGTGTCTCCAAAGTTGTGCCCCCCGCTTCCACGCACCACTCCTGGAATCGAAGTGAAACGGCGCATCCCACAATGCAATGAAAATACATAAACACCCAAATTCCCCGTGAGAAAGGAGTCAATTCCAGTATCATAACCACTTTTACGCTACAAATGATCAACACTGAAAGTAATAGATTCCTTGCCACAACATGTTTGACCTCATTGGCTCCTAGGTGCCACCAGGGACTCCACCGTCGGGGGATTTTTAGTCAAAGATATACCAATACTCCATGCAAGGGTCAAGCCATTGACCCCTTGGCGCCAAGCGAGAGTGAGACGAGCTTTTCCGAAATCCAAAACACAACTTTTGGAGGGCTGCGCCTGCCAGGCAGAAACTGCCCTTCACCGCGCCCGCCATTTCTGCCGCCATGGCGCTGGCTGTTCAGCCAACGCCGTTGACTCCCTTGCTGATTGTCTTCGCGGCATTGCTGGGGCTGGAGGTGAGGGGGCGGGCTTCAGTGGCGTGGTGCCTCGCGCACTGAATTTGAGCTTCGAAATGCCAGATATAGTACGCTGGGCGCATACATTTCCCGCGTTTGGGCTCGTTCCGGCTTGCATCTCTCATTCTGTGGCTCACAATCACGGGTAGTCATGCCCGTCCCGTGAAGGAATATCTGCGAATCACCTTTCTCTTGCTGGCAGGCGCTTGTAGCTCTTCAGTAAGATCTTCATGCGCAATCCCTTCTGTCAGGGCATTGGTCTCGTTCAGATGGGCTTAGTCTTGTACGATATTTCTTTCTCTGGTACGAGGTTCATGGACGAGCATCGGATGCGCATTGTGAGAACGGCCTGTCGTATTGATATATATATATATCGATTGACATATCGTCTTGATATATCGTAGTGACATACATGTCAATGTTGCCATGCGGCAAGGCGGGCACACCATTGTTGCGCTGGCCGTGGGATCTCATACCGGATGTGTCGATGATGTCAACAGCTGGGTGTACGCAATCTCGCCTGCATCCCAGTTCCAAACAAGAACTCAACTGCAGAAATTGGGACATAGAGGCTCACAACATGCCTTGTATTCTGAAGATCCTGTCCACGCACTGTTCATGTTTCATTCCAAGCTGGTTGCGCAGTGGGTGCCAGCGACAGCCGCAGAAAAGTTGCGTCGCTAAACATGCTTAACGACAATTTGCACAAATTGCTGCACACCGGTCAGACTGGGGATTCCAAAAATGCGCCAGCTTGCTGCGAATTTGCGACTGTTGCATAACAGTTTACCTCGCAATAACCTCGTAACGAGTGCGTAACCTTGTTTGCGCAGTTCACCACCGCAGAGTTGCTAAAGGTCCAGTACTTCGGCGGCAAGCTCCAGGGCTGCTATGAAACGACGGACTCACTTGTGCACGTCTACGGTGACCCGTTGCCGCTCGAGGACTTTGCGCGCCACGCGCAAGGTAATTATTGAACATTGATGCACACCCAATTGTAAGTCCTTCAAGAAGTCATTCTTGCTACACTGTGCTTGGTCAAATCCGCAAAAGAGTTGTTCAATACCAAGTTTTGGCCGACGCTTGATCGTGAACAATTCGAATCTATGGACTCTCGCAAAGCAAGATGACAGGGAGACGCAACGACTGTTGCAGCAATTTAGGTGTGTTTTTCCAACCGGCTGCATTATTTTGATCAGGATTAAGGAAATTTAATAATTGGACATGAATATAGGGTCGTTTTTTCTACTGCAATGTCATCAAGTTCTGGGCGCGTCCGAAGGAAGACACGCAGTGATGAATTTTGGTTCTGCGAAATGAGCTGTTTGATGCATTTGCGACTGTCTCCAACATGTCCAGTGGGGAACAACAGCCATCAATAGAAGTGGAACATCACGTTACGCACAGTGATTTATTCTGCATCATTCGTTCCAGAAATTTCTAGAAATTCCTAATTTAGAAGACCCAGAGCTGAAATCAAGAGACGCGTGTCTGCGAACAAGTTCCATGTGATGCAAATCGATTAAATATCAAGTTATGTTTTGTAATGAACAAGAATTCAGCCAGTTGGACACCTGCCTTTTCAATGTAAATGTGGACTCATATGCAATGCTTCCAATGCCCCTTCGCCACGTGTGTTTGTCCCTGGCTCACGGAATTCAATCCTTTCAACAGTTTGCCTCGGGGCTGGAAAGAAGTACAGCCCTTATCTGCACTTCGGGAACATCAAGTTCAAGGGCAGCAAGGGATACAGTGACTTCACGATTTACACGGGAGTCTCAAAAGAGGCCGAGGTAGCAATCGGTTTAAAAGGCAACAAATTTTATGCTTGATTGTTACATGTTGAAATTACATCAATTTCTGGCCAAGAAAGTATGGTTCTGAGTTCACATCGGCTACATTGTCCAAATATTGCGCTAAGTAATTAATAATGTGAGGCAACCAACACTTTCGTTTTGTAATTCAATATGCACTGAAGCCAATCGCGAATTGGGCGGCAAGAAATATTAAACTGTGATGTAAATTGTGTCGCGCACAGCACCATTAAGCCGCAAACCAAATTATACGTTGATTATCGTTTATAAATTATCGTTTATTATTGTGAGAATTATTTTTTTATGATCGCTCAATTTACTTATGAAAGCAACACAGCGTATGCCTCTCGAAACACCCCCCAATACACATAAAATGTTCAACTTCATTCCGTGCAAATGGGCGACTGTTCCAGCTCTTAGAATTGATAAGAAGTATTAAATTGTATAAATCATTATAAAATATATTTTTCTGCAATTTTTACCAAACTTCGGTTTTGCATGGATTTAACTTCATCCCCAGGCGGCCTAAATCCAGATTACACACCGGTCCTCTTCTACAGAATGGCCGGTTCTCAACTGCGCTGAAAATCTGACTGCTGAAATTCACTATCGCACTGCACGAGAAAGCAAGCCCAGATGGCCCAAAGTATTCCATGTTTCCCGGGACATTTTCTGCCTCTGTTTCTCGCACGGCAGGCGACAGATCACCCGATTTGAATTAAGAAATTGAGCTGTGGGCAGACTCCAATTCCTCCGTAGATATATCTAAATGAGGATAATGCTTGCAGAATCCAGAAGTTTAGAGATAAATAATGTTGCGCCAAACTCCTTGATGCAAGCCTTCATTGGCACGAAATCCTGAATTTATCCCACACAGACAGTCATTGATTATATACAATTTAATTTGTTAAACATACTTCGGAGTATGGCACAGTCGCGCGATGTTTGCCCCATTCCTGCGCCACGGAAAGTAAACAAAATAGACCAATTCTAGATTTGTGAAACGCGGATCGTGTGTGCCATTGTATTTGATGCTACATTGTGACACACAAAGTAAGTCTTGGTTTCTGCGATGTTTTTTACGTTTTTGCGTACGTTTTCACGTTTTTTACGTTTTTACGCGCAGAACGTAGATTTGAGAAAGGGCCTATTCTCACCGTTATTTTTACGTTTTCGCGGCTCTCGGGGACACCAGGTTACACGATGAAAACGTGCACAATGGTCAGTCCTCCACCATCTCCAGCACCCTCAATACAATGTCCACCTCGCCATTGGCAAGGGCGACGATGGCGCGTAATAAAAGCTCGTTTTCTTCCCCTTCCAGTGCACCTGGCTGCCACTCCCCAGACTCCATAAATCTGCACGTACTGTCCTTATGTGCACGGGGCTGCATTTGCGCTGCATTTACGTATTTGTACGCATTTTGACGCTTAAAAGCCTGAATGCAATCAGTCTCTTACGGCGCAGAAGCCAAGCTTGCACAAAAATACACACAGCCGGGATACCACCAAAGCGCTCAAGCCTATACCACCAGTTCAGACACTCAGCTTCCCCGGCTGAGACTTCCTCAGCGGGCGCAAACACCACTCGAAGCTGCTGTTTGGACACAGATGCTAATGGATTTCATCTCACAAAATTCATGTGTATATACATACAGGGCATGTATGTGCATATGGATGCGAGTTTTGAGTGTTATAAATATGTACATATGTCCAGTATGGCGTACTGAGCTTGTTATACACACTGCCAGGTTATGTGTATAATATGCGTTGCACACACATGTACACATGTGTATTTATTGTAGTGATGTAATAGAAGCAGATGCAGATGCAGATCGCCTCTGTGGCCCTTAGGCCCTGACCTTCTACAACCGTGACACCGACGACTTCGTCCTCAACCTCGGCAGCGCCTTCCAGATGGTCGTGCGCGACTGCGCGCTCTTCGTCATCTACGACGCGGCGCAGCTGCCGCATGACGTCACCACAATGCTGGGCCTCAGCCCCACGGGCACATTCCAGTACCCGGACCCGAAGCTGGAGTGCTGCGGCGGGGGCTGTCTGGACGGAAGCTGTCGGGTACCGGAGGGCTACGAGGGGGGCCTTAAAGCCACGTTCTACCCGCGGCCGCCCTGGAAGTGCGGGAGGGAGGGCCGGGAGTCGGGATACAGGTTCGCTGTTACGTGGGGCGATCGCAACGCCTACGGTGTGCGAAATCGCTTTCGGGCAACGTCACTTGGGGCAGCGGGCGCAGGGTTGGGAAAAGCTGCGTTCGCTTCGGTCGCTTGGTAGTACTATTTCGCAATCTGAAGCAATTTTGGGTAACATGAGATATGGTTTTTATGAAAATACTACTATGTAGCAGTATATGGTTTTGTGGCGTTCTTTTCCGAATCGGTGCATTTTATTTGGTGCTCAAATTTCAATAAGTTGCAAGTCAATGGAAGCAAATCAACGCTTCTTTCACAGAGGCATGTCCGGAACGACTGCCGCGCATGCTGCGCCATTATTTCTTGTGCGTTCCAATCTTGCATTACTTAATTATTGCCTTTCTGTATTGTTTGCAAATGTGCAGGTGAACAAATCCTTCATTCAGAATTTATGTTACCGAGGCGGATCCGTTCCCTTTACCTGCCAAACACGTCGCAGTTCTATACTAATGCGCACTGCCGTGCTGCAAACACGATATGCAGTTCCTGGTGTTACAGTTGCGTGCCTTGAAGCACCACGCCGAGAAACCCGCAGCATCGTAATACATAACAATATTGTTATCGTATAAAAACATATTATAATAATATTGTTTCAGTTCACAGCGGTTACCAAAGTACTTCAGGTTGGTGCCCACCCTGGAGAGAAGAGGTTTAGATTAACAAGCGTCTATTATAAAGTCTCTGTGAGCCAGCTGCCATTTGCAACTAAGCCGAAACGAACAAGGCTGAATGGGGTCTCTCCAGGCACCGAATGCCAGAAGAAGGTTTCTGGCGCAGCCCGAGAGGTGTCGACCCCGGCATGAGCCATCGCTGCCAGACGGATCTGAACGTCTTCGAGTACGGAGAGGCTTGGGAGGGGTGGCCCCGACTTGCTCCACACTACGGGGCGGGATGTTTCGCTGTCCGCATGACCGGTGAGCCTCCGTGAGCGCGGCACATGAGTTTTGCTACTTCCTGATGCAAAGGTTGCGAAGGGTTAATGAAAGTGATGAAGGGTGGGCAGTATGCTAGCCTAACCACGGAACCCAAAAGGCTATGATTTTCGTCACTTTGACGGCCTTGGGTGACGCGTTACGTAACGCGTCGTGTAATAACGCGACGCATACATCGCCCTGTGTAGTTGGGAAGTTAACAAGGGTGCAGTATTATATTTTTTACATTTTTTTGTTTCAAGGCGCCTTCATGACCTCTGATCCTGAAACGAAGGCTAGATGGCGTTGGAGCGGCACAACCGCTTGCGGTCTGTGTCCGGCGTTCTGTTCTTGCACGGAACATCCCTTTGGGATCACTGGTGCAAGACGTGCTACTTAACGTTCATGGCTATGTCAACGTTTCCTCGAAGGGTGGGGTCTACTGGCCGTTTGAATTGCGCCTGCGCCTTTAGGCATATTTTCTGCATGCATGTGGTTCACAGGGGGCCAGCGTTCAGCCGAAGCCAACGTTCCATTTTAATTCTGCTTTTGGCGGCCACTACATGCGACGTAGTACAGTATGGCAATGACGCTATGATTACAAAGTAACAGTGTTTAATGCTGAATTCATTATACCCAATCTTACTTGTGACTGAGCTGATCTTGCAAGGGTTCTAACCAGAAAGAACAAATCGATCCAACTTGCCGGATTTGAGCTATACGTACGCAAGTGGAGGCAGGAAATGCACCCCCCTGCTTCTAGAGCATTTCCAATAACGACATTTCCCTCGATGTCATTTTCAACGTTACAATATATGGCGGACATGCTCAACGTACGCAACATGCGCAATGCATACGACGGGCGCAATTGAGAAGCTGCTTTTCCGCCCCATCAGGTGAGGTGCGTCTGCCGGCCGCTCCTGCTGAACACTGCCACAGGAGCGGTCATGCAAGGTCGTACCAAGTCTGCGTGGAGCACGACGACTTCCTGCATCTGTCCATCGGGGACGACCTCTTCGAGTATAGCTCTACTGAGCCGGCGTCACGCGGCCACACGGCCTACAAATCTTGCAGGTGGGGCCGCCAATTTCATATGTTGCATGCTGTGCGCTGTCTACTGTGTGTTGTGTGTTGTGTGTTGCGTGTGGTGTGTTATGAATTATGTGCGGTACATATGAGGGGCACCCATTCCTAGCAATAGACGCCATCCGCCAGTGCCGACGGTATACCCACAAAACACTTCCTTAAGAAAGCACATCTCCTGCAAAAAACCGCAACGTTACTGTAAAGTTGTTATACACAATAGCATTACAATGAAATAATATAAAAGTACTGAGGTGGGTACTATTTTCCCCAAAAAATGTTAGGCCGATGACAATTCGGGGCAATCCCGACGGAGACGTATGGCTGCCCATGCACCTGCGCTACGCCGGCAGCCCTTACGACAAATTTTCGGAGCTTCGCGTGTGGGTCCTGCCACTCATGAGCTGCGCCCGCGAAGGCTACCGCCACGAGGAGGAGCGGCCGCTGTTCTGCGAACCCTGCGACGGCAGGAACGCGGGGACGTGCTGCGAGGCCCTTGGGCCCTGCGACCTGAGGTCTTGGGGCAGGTGCTCGCCGGGGGAATATGAACAAGGGCGTGGCGAGAGGGATGGCGGTGAGTATGAAGTGCAGGGAGAGGGGGTGTCGGAAGGGTACCAAGAGGTGTCGGAAGAGGGCCGGACGGGGGAGTCGTCTGTGGTGGAAGTGCAAGGTGCATCGGAGCTTGGTGATCCGGAATTGGAGCCGGGATCGGAATATCATGTGTCGGAGGAGCGGGTTTCGCAGCGACATGAGTCGCGAGGGCACAAGATGCCGGAAAAATACGTGCAGGAAGATGATGTCGTTTCGGAACAGCATGTGCCCGTTGACGAACAGGTGAGGGAAGATTCGGACAAGGATTACTACAGGCGCCCTGCGAGGCCGAGCTGCGTGGTGGGGTCGAAGGGTGGCTGCGCGGCGTGCGTCGAGGGCGACGGCTTCTACGAAGACGGGGAGCTCGTCGGCGAGAAGACGCAGCACTTTCCTATGTGCTGCCTGCATCCGCCCAGGGTACCGAGATGGGGTCCCAGGGCGATAACGCCGGTCGTGTGGAGCGTAGCGGTGAGGAAGCGCTGATTGGAAGCTGGGTTGAATATTCCATAGTCGAAGTGACGCGCACGTGTAGTTTAGTACTCGTAGAAAAAAATAATGCATATTTGTGTCTGCATATTTGTAGCGTCGATACCACACTGATGTGCACGCACCGTATGCAGTTATCAGATAGAATGCTACGAGGGATCGGAGTGCATGTGATACATACTCGCATATGGGTTGATTGATCGACGACCATTTAGGGAATATACCACATGCGGATAAGTATAAAAATGCAAACGTAGGCACATTGGTCGAGCTGATTTACTCACTCTTAAAATTTCCAAAGCTCTCAGATTTCGCCAGAAGGGCGATGCCGGGTCATGTGCCTGTGGAAGTGAATTGCTTTCGTTAGTTTTAGGGAATCGCGCAGGCAGGTTCACTTGATATCATGATGGTGCACGTTGATGCATTGGCTTATCGGTGTAAATAAACCGATAATAACTTGAGAAATTGCACCATTATCAGCTCTTTTAACCCCCTGATCTGATCCCTCTTTTGTAGTGGCCTTTTTATCGTTGTCTTCACTATTCAAATTACAGAAAGCGTCTCATTAAATTCTTCCGCCTTCTAATGTTTGTGGATACAAAGAGTTACTGAAGTTCTTCCAGAAGTTTGCAAAGTACCTGCACATGGTTTTCAGCAATTGGACACAGCCCGAACACGATTCTGCCTGTCCATAATTCCGTTAATTTCAATCGCCGTGTTGAACCAGTGGACTACAAATGATTCGACCCCAGTCGAATCCAAGAAACTCCGTTGCGTGCTCGCGACCTTGTGTCCACCTAAGGAACGGTACGAAGAAGGAAATGATCGGCTGGCTGATGAAACCCTGATCCCTGATTGATCCCTGATCCCCCCGATCTCCAATTTTCAGAATGGATTTATTGCAGGAGTTTCACGTTAAGTGCGTCGGTGATTTGGATGTGTGGATCCACAGAACGTGACATACGAGCCACCCTCTTCCGGAGCGTGGCTGTCGTTCCCGCGAAATTCCGGAGAGGTCGGGTTCGACCACTATGGTAAACCGGACTGTCGCTATTCCAAGCTGGAGGTGACCTATTCGCCGAGCGGTACGGGCATGGATGCATGCAGTTGACGTTAAGTGACGTGAAATGTCACCAGAATTCAGTAGACACTTGACATATATGTTTTGTATCCTCTTATTTGCTTAGATGTAGCCCGCTTCGCTGTGCGCATCCATTTTCCCAGACATTTTAAATAAAATGCTGGTCTTCCGACGGCGAAGGACTTGCGCATGGATATGTGCAGAAAAATCAGTGCACACGTAGCGATGTATGGATCAATTCTGTGGGGGTGAGTAATTCCCATATTTGCCGTCACAAAGTCGGTGAATGCCTCCTCTGTATCCCAGCATGAGCAGCCACCGCGTGCACCACAGCCGCACCCCAAGGTGAGCCAATTAATCAGCTTTTGCACGGTGCGAAAACGCAGCAGCATTGCTGTAGCGCCACTTCAGGAAACGAAAAGGCCGGTCCGTTACATTGTATTATGGTACTGTGCGACACGCTAAACGATACTGTACTGTATTGTGCATTAATGCAAATTGCTCTACTGCAGCGAGCAGAGCAGAGTTGAACAATGCCGCACTCTCTGCAGTACATCAAAAGTAAATACAGTCCTCAAGTGCAATAAAATACATAGTAAACAGTACTGCGTTGTGGAAATGTGAATAAATTGTCAAGAAGAAACTCACATGTTCTGTTGATGCAATGCCGCCACGCTCTCAGATCTCCCCGTTGGCGTCTACCACGCCAAAGTCCACATCAATTCCCGGGACAAATCTGTGGGCGAGTACGACGGTGATACGGACGCGCTCGTGGAGGTCCATCTCGTTGTTTCCGAAACGCCGAAGGTGACGTTCGAAAAGGCGGAGCTCAGCTACGACAGGAAGAAAATCGACGTGGTGGCGAAGATAGACGGATCGGGCGGACATTTCCGCATTCCGAAGGACGAACTCCATATCACCACAGGTGTTCCAGCAATCCAAACACTCCTGTTTGCATTTTATGAGTGTTATTGTACTGCGCACTATTATGTAGTGTGGTTGCACAGCAAATTGCCCAAAGGTGATCCAACAACGTGGAACTTTAGTGTCAAGAAAACCATAAAGAGAAGATTTTTATGAAATGTTTGTGCTCGTTAGAAATCTGCGCGTGCGTTTTTCAGGTATGTCATGCGACATACTTGTGCTCGCAAGGTGCGATAGTTTTTCACAATCGCTCCAGCAATTTGACATTTTCAACGCAGCAAATGAGGTTCAACGGACTCAGCAATGCTCAATCATCAAATGGCTAAACATCTCCCCTTGAACTGGTGCTGATAAGTTGCCATTTTTGGAGCCATAAAAAAACATAGCGTGGCAAACGCCGGGAGGCGCTGGCGCCATAAACAATAAATCCAATTTTCCAAGTACTTAAGTTGTGTGAACTATATGAAGAGTTGCTCGATCCGTTGTTCACATGACACCAACAATCAATTTGCCACTTGCGGTCGCCGTTAGCGCGGTGATGATGGTGTCATAATCATTCAACCATCGTACCGCTGTAACGCCATGAAACAAAATGGAACCCAGGAGACCATCGACCAATATCTTCGAAATCAAATGCTTTTTCCATTCCGCCATGCGGAACATCCATGAACACCTCGCTCAAAAGCGCAATGGTCCCATCATCCCAGCGTTCCAAAACAGAGGTTTTCCAATCCCCCTATCAACAAGCTCAAAAGCCCATGCTCGTCGCAACATATACCATTAATAACCATGAAATCCTAATAATCGCCGTATATTGCCGTTCCATTATCCATCAACGCATTCGCTCTCGCTTCTTTCAGAAAGCCAAAGCTATATTGGCGGCGAGCACGGCAGCGGAATCGCCGACGTAACAGACCGCTACCACGACCTCTTCGTGGAGGCGTCCGTGGACCCCAAGGACCCCTTCGTTTGCCAGAAGAACAGCATATCGCTGGGAGGCTTGGCATTCGTGAAGGGCAAGTGGGCTGCGTGCGGATCTCTGCCCGTCCGGGGCGCCGTCGAGGTCTGCTACCCGTGAGTGGCCCCGCTGCGAGGAAGGATGACAAGCGTTGGCATGGAAGCATCCAATCTGACACTGGTCAAATAATGACAGCCAAATATTCGACTTTGTTTAGATTACATTGAGCTCATGGAATAATGGAGAACCCGAGATGGGGTGGTGCCAACCGCGACATTGATGCGCACGCACGAGCACGTGCGTGTTTCATTCACAGTGTGGTGAATTTATTGTATCTAGCGCCGAAAACCATTGCATGATGCGACTGAAAATATTCACAGGGAGGATAATGCGCGGCCGCCGACTTCATTTCTGCCTCGTCCATACCCATTTGTATGCTGAATTACACGGAAGGATCTTTCGTTGGAAGTCAGGAATCCCCAGCCGGCTACCGCCACACGCGCGGCCTTCAACCCCCGACGACTTTGGCTGCGCCAGATGCGCATGAATCCCAATTGGCATTGAGTTACTTATCTTAGCTAGCAGAAATTTACTGTTACTCGTACTCATATTGAGTATTAAACATGTTCATTAAGTATTAATGATTGTATACGCGATTTGCACACACGTTGTGAATAGAATAGTCATCGCATGAAGCATGCGAATATCGATACAAAAATTCGCGCATTTTGAGTCTGTTTTGCCCCTCCCACAGGCCCACCTGCCGGTTTTACTCCGTGGACGGTTCCTTCGTTGGCGGCCAGGGTCTTGTGACCGATCGCTACAAGGCCCAATTCGTGCTCGTCTGCACGCAAGAGGCCGCTGTGTGCAAGGACTGCTTTGCGGTGAAGGGCCCCCAATACTACAGCGTCAGTCACTTCTCCAAGGTGCAGGGGTCGCCGGCCACCTACATGCTGTCCGTGGAGTGGGACAAGGACTATTATGGGCCCGTCTGGGTGGGCATCAATGCGGAGGCCAGGTAGGAACCGATTTTTTAAGTCGCCGCGAAGATCTCTATTACTCGCAGTTTATGCAGCTAGACTGGTGCAACGGTATCTGACATGCCTTGAACGGCGACTCGAGAGCTGTGCCGCACGCACTCGGAAATTAAAATAAATATGACTCATATCGGATGCTGTAGCTTATATATTTAGCCACGGAGCGCGTTCAATGCAATGTGATTCTTACATTTAAGTGTGATGCAGTCAACATCACCCAGGAGCCAAATTTCCTATATAACACCGCCCAGAATGGCAATTGAAGAGTGAACGTGAAGGTCATCGTTGATCTGAATCTCAATGCAGTTTTTTTCAAGCAACGGGGTATTCTCAGGAATATGCTACAGGAATCTACAACTATATAGAGCAGACTCCATCCCTTAAGCTCAGACAACTGCTGGGCAAAGGCAATTGTAACTCGCCATATTGAAAAAGTCCGCATCTTACAACTCTGTTGCAGGTGCAGCCATTTAAATGGCTAAACATGCAACAGGATTGTAAAAACTATTGTAAAAATTTATTGCAAAAATTTTTGCATAGTTGGAACAGTGAATTTGTTGGCATCAATCACCATAAAATTGAGCAAACACAATTGCTACATTTTGCCAGATGTCAGAAGCTTCCTGAGGCGCGCAGTCCCACTTAATCTCGATCACGCGCTTCACCCCAGCGTTTGCCATCTATTGCGGCCGGACTCTGTGCCTTATTCCAGGTACCTGGAGACCTGCTCTCTGGATCTGTTGGAACCGTATCGCTGCGAGGGTACGGCAGAATACGGTAAAATCCAAGTGGTTGAGCCCATAGAGATTGTCAGGGTCAAGGCGGCGACTGTCCGGCCCCTGTCGTATACATTGAATGGTGACTGCGACGGCCAGCACTGCTACCAGGTGGGCAATTATGTCTGCTTCTGTAGCTCTTAGTTTCACATCTGTTGCACCTCCCGATGTGCTTGGAGCAGAGAGATGTTATCAAAACGAGGATGCAATATTATTGCCATAATAATGCATTTTAAAAGGTAATTTCGGCGCCACCATATCATCAATAATCATTCCATATTCTCACATTCTCCGAGCCAGTCTTGATATTTACGTTTGCTTTTTTGCGTTTACGTTTTTACGCGTAAAGACGTAAATTTGTGACAAGGGCTACTTTTGCGGCTACTTTTTACGCTTTCTTACGTGGGAAAACGTACAAAGAAAGGAATGTTTTAAAATGTTTTGTCCGCGAAAACGTAAAAGCGATTTGTGTTTACGGTGTAAATACCAAGCCTGCTCCAGGCATCTAACAAACGATTTAAGCGCTGCGACCAGGTCGCCCCAGAGCAGGAGCATGCAGATGTGGAGGAGGCAGAGGGCCCTCTGCACCCGGGCGCCGCGGGCGAAATGGAACACACGCACGCACACGACGGCGCCCCTTACGAAGAAGCGCCTGGGCACGGGAAGCCACATGGAGCGAGTTCCCATGGCGGTAACCAAGGTGACCGCGAAAATGGTTACGCGAGCGGCTACGGCGGGGTCTACAGAAACGAGCACGACCGCAGTTACGGAAGCGATTACGTGAAGGGTTACAAGAGCGGCCACGTGGCCCGCAGGGAAGATTGGGTGCGTCCAGACCCCCGTGATCAAGGCAGGGAGCGGAGCTATGAGACGCCGTACATCCGGTACGCCGATGCTGAGGCTGCCGCATATGGAAGATCGGGAGGCCATTACGGGTATGTAGGCTGAGGTGGCGAGCTGGCTGGGCACGAAGGGGCTCCCTGGGGCTGAGCGCCATGATTTTATGTCTCTTTGATCGCGACGCTGTGGCAGCGGCGCCGAAGGTGGGAGATGGGGATGTGGCTGCTTCCGTGCAGAATTTGATTCCTAGCATTTCGTGAGTGCTTCATTTGATTGGGTAATAATTGTAACGTTCGAGCAATGAACATGTGGGCAAGTCGCGATTCTATGCAGGGGCAGCGGGTGATACCGAGAAGGGCTCAACAGCATTGGCCGACTTCCAAGGTTCAGCCTGGTAGGGAGTGTTTGGTGAAAAACCCTATCATTAGGGTGTGTTTTAGTCAGTGAATTCCAGGAAATGAGCAAACCGGAGGTGGTGAAAGAGGCCTCACAATTGTTGTTGATCATGGGAGGTGATGGCAATGGAAGGTCAGGAAGCGGAACTGAGCCCAGTTGTGGACGTTGGCGGCAGCAAATAACTGGATTTTAATGCAGGTCCTTATTTGGTGCAATTAAATTTTGTTGCTACCATTTTACCAAGGACAAAAATGAAGAATGGTACATTGTGTAATTCATTTACATCCTCGGTATCCCAATTGGCGACCCCAGAAACTTCTGAAAACAGATCCAGTACAAAGCGGTGGGCGCTAGCCACCGTCTGCGAAGTGTTCTTGTAGGTTCTTTATTGTCCAAACTGGATCCAAGGTCGAGGTGCTAGCGTACAAAATACAAATGCAAGCAACGTTAGAAGGACGCTAGGAGGCCCCCATACGATTAGCAGGGTTGCTCATCCCAATTGAGGAGCAACCAAGGACGTGGACTGTCAGGGGATCGCCTCAAAGGCGCGACAACTCAAAGAGCCGGGAAGTGCGCCACTCGGATTACCAGACCGCACAGCAGGGGTTACGGTGACCGGATAGTAAGCATCCTAACGGATAGAAAGGCGCCTAATGGTCGGTGAGAGTCGACATTGCTAGCACGTGGTTCCGAAGCGAGACATCACCCAAGTTGGTGGACACCTGCCACCTTTGCAAGGGGCCGAACAGGACTCGAAAATACAAATACAAAAAAAGGAACATTTAGGATACCCATTATGACTGACAATAGTCCGGAAAATATTTGCAAGGAGCGACTATTTTCACGATACTGTCGCGATGGGCATCATGTATTTGAGAAGGGAGATGAATTTCTGGACACGCCGCCACTGGCATGCCACCGGCGGTCAGGTGCAAAACGAATCCCGAAAGCTGAAGCAGGATTGAGATTGTTCAGATATTCTACACCAGACGTGCAAAATCGCGTGTGGCCATCTTGTTAACTTCAATTGCCTAGGCAGGCGGCAGGGCCACTTCCACAGGAGAATTGGGCCATAGAGGAGAAACGCACACTGCGCCCATAATTTTACTATTGATCGAACCCCATGTTGCCCAAGTACAGGGGGCTTGCAATCCAACATGAACTGCAACTTTGTCCCAAGTCGAAGGTACCTCTGTTCATGGGTGTCCAGCGCAAGCTGTTTGCTCCCTGCTCGGAATGTGGCACAGCTGAAATCCCTCTAGCAGCAACACTGAATAGCACACATTTGGCAAGTGAGGTTGGGCATAGACAGCAAAGATAAAAAAGCTGCATCCAAGTTGATGCCAGTCACTGCCTCAATAGATCCATGGGCGAGAGGCGTTTGTTATTGGGCTGCATGTACCGGGCTGTTGTGCAATGCCCGGTCCACGCCAGAGGGGAGAATGCAAGCATTCTGGGACCATCCTACCCGAAAAAATTAGACTAATAGCATGAGGACGCTTGGTTCACGTATCAGCTATTAAGCTGATAAGAACAGATACTACACTTGATCTTAGCCATCTGGCCGAGAAGGGTACGAATGCAACGATGGGCGTGCTTAATAAACAAATTGTGCATGAGTCCAGCACCAGCATTTCTCTGCACTAGGAAAAAAGGGCCAAACAACACTTTTGCGAACACACATAAAACACATTTCATCAAAGTTCTGCACGCTAAGAACACAGAAATAACACAAACCCATAAACTTTGTACACCTGTTATTTTGCCTTTTTTTCCCTAGTGCTATGGGCGATTCGGGAAGGTCTTGGGGTGCGCACGATACCTTCAAAATGCTAGGTGCACAATGTTCTGGGTCGGCATCACCAGTAGAAAACAGCCTGTTTGCGATGCCAGCTGCGATGCCATTTTGACACAAATTGATGCCATCACAGCCCCTTTTATGCCATCGCACTCACTGCGACGGTATCAATTTGTGTCAAAATGGCATCACAGCTGGCATCGCAGACACGGCGTTTTCTACCAGTGCATTAGGCGTTCATTACGATGAATTCCACCGGTGCCACCGCCGGTGTCCATCCATGGCCCGTTGGAGCCGTCAGGAAGCTGCGCCTGGGTTGCCCGATTGCTGATTCGTTGCACGGCTATAATAGCCGTGTATAATTGGCAATAATTGGCTTGCTGCGGGGTAGCTTCGAAATGGTCCCGATGGGACCCCGGTCCCGGGATCTTCCCGCAGCCGCGGGGCAACAGGCGTCCGCACTTGGACGCTTTCGGCGGGATCTTGCCGCGCAAACGGAATGGACAGGGCCTTGCGGGGCCTCAGTTTACGGCCTGGGGCCTTTGGGGCGGAATTCTGTCCCGGGTGCGATCTGATGCCCAAGCAGCCAAACCCAACGTGGCGGCAGTCCCGACGTGCCGCCGCGATCACGAAGTCACGGAGAGGTTGCGGACGATATCTTCATCGATGGGGAGGGGGCGGCCACTGCATTTAGCCCTGCGGCGTGATGCCGGCGGCGGCTCAGGCGCCCGGCGCTGCTCATTGACACCGTCCCAAGCGTGCTGGTTGGAGGGGAGCATGCACCAGCCCTCCGCCCGTGGGCTTCGCCTGTGGCCCTGTGTGCCGCTCTCCAGGCCAGACGCAGCTGTGCGCGCCCCTCTCCGCTCCGCTGCTTGAGTCCACACATTTTGCTCGGTCTCTGCGTTTCGGGATCGGTATTGGCGCGTCGCGCAACGTGGTGCAAGAGCGCTGAACCGACTCCCGAGTTGGAGGTTTGACATCCGTAAACACTTGTCCCGCTGTCCTTCCTGTCTGCTCCGGAATAGTGTGGATTTCATCATCATGTCTCAATCCCGGTTTGGCTCTTGACGCCTTCTCCGGACCAGAGAAAGTATCCAGCGGTTGGGTGCCTGACCTAAACTAAGGGCGAGGCAGGGGGATGTTTGTCCCGATTGCGGGGAAGCTTCAATTCGCGATGACGAGGGTGCTGGGGAGGTGCCCAGATTCTTCCGCCCATTCGCGGGCCCCC